>JANTQH010000019.1:359315-377484 GCA_032988465.1 Onygenales sp. PD_10
GGAGGTCATCGTCGCTGGATCCGCTCAACGGGGGGGAGATAAGAGCAAAAGGTATATGGCAGGCGAAAACAAAGTAGGCTAAGTAAGTAGTGTATTAGGAAATAGACAATAGGATTGTCGGTTCTTGAATTCCATCTCCACAGCCCATTCGAGATATAATAACTTTAGAAGCATAAGAGGGCTGGTGAATGGGAGGTGGGGAGGTAGCAGGGCGTCAATTAAAAGGAAATATAACGAAATAGTTACCATAAAAACCTGAAGCGGGGTTATTCAGATGTAGCCCGTCGGAATTCCCACCAGATGAGAGGATGGGGAATAAATAAATAAATATAAAGAGATTAATAGGTAAATCATTTTGCACATCGTCATCCCTCCCACGCTTCGTGTAATATTGGTTGGTAAGAAAGCAATCATCCGGAGATCTCATTCTCACCCACGCCGCTTTCGAATCTTCCGCCACATCTTCTTGACCATATTCGTATCCTCAACAGGCGTATCCCAGATAGAACGGTTCTCATCAACCACAGGAAGCTCAGCAAGCCGGAGGGGGTCATCTGGATCCACTGGGTTGGGCGGTGTGTGTCCGGCCGAGTCGGCTGTGCGCAGATCCGCTCTCGTCAAAGTCATCTTCAGCGTCATTTCGCGGCTGCCCGCGGCGTTTTGTACATAGCCTAGAGGAATTGGTTGTAGGGGCCGGGACTTCTCCACGCTGAATTTCCGCCTCGGGGGCGTGCGGGTAGGGTTTGGGGAGGTTGTCCGGCTTGCGTTCATCGACGATTTGGGTTGGTCTTGCTGGTAGGAGTACCGGGAGGGGAGGGTGGGTGAGTCCATCGGGGGCTCAATTATGGTCTGTCTCTTGTCACCATCTCGGGTTTCCGGGGGCCCGGTTATGCTGTCGTCTTCGAGAAAGGTGCGGGCCGATTCATGGGTTGTTCGTGGCTCTGTGGATGTGCGGGGTGGAGGATAGAAGTTCTCCTTGTTGTCTAGAGAGGGGAAGCCGAATTCGATTGCCTCGTCAAACTTTTGGGGGGACGCAAGGTAAACGCGCAGCTTTAGACGGGCTTCGGGGTCTTGGTAGTATTGGGCGGGGTGGTCTATGGAGGTAACGGAGCTTTGGGATAGATGACGGAGGACCGGTGTGCTAGATTTTGGTCGGGAGAATGAACGGTGTCGTGTTGATGTGGTTGAATTGCTGAAAGCCGAAGGAACATTGGACGACTGGCTGGTAGAGGGAAGTTTGCTGGAAAAGCTGCTGCGGCCGAGCGGCGTGGATGTAAAGGAGAGTGTTCGGCGAAAGGAGGGTTTTCGACGCTGTAGCGATTGCGATGCGGTTGGTGACGCCGGCGTCGATGATTTGTTCGCTTCCGCGAGATGGGTATGGTAGTCGTCGAGACTAAGATCAATGTCATCGTCTTCGTCCAGCCAGCGAAAACTGTCGTAGAAGGAATCGTCCATGTCAATAGCGGAGTCGGCTGTTCGCCCCGAAAACGCCATTGAAGACGTGTCTGGCGCACTGGCAAAGGAAAAACTAGAATCAAGCGACCGTCTTGCTTCGTGATTCAGCTTATACAAAGCTCTGTCCGCAGCGTCGAAGATGATGCTGGCGCGCCAATTCGCGAGTCGGGCTTGCTCCTCCCTACTGAAATGTTGCTGTTGGACCTTGGGAGGCAGCGAGCGAAACCATTGCGAATCAGCCTGAGCAGTAAGGTAGGCCGCCTGCACGGACTTTGGTTTGCGCGGCCGTTGAAGCCGTCGGCTGTCTATTTTCAGACGTGGTCTGCCTGGGTTGGGCGTCGAGGATGGGGTGTGGTGAAGAGGGTCGCCTGTGGGGCAGAGAAGGTCGGACTCTCAGCGACCACAATCGCAGATTGGCGGTTCGATAGGGGGAGAGACAGGAGCAAACAGTCTTGATAGGGGAAACTTACGAGTCGGTGTAGCCGGGGCCCTGGTTCCAGGAGGCTTGGATACGGCGGATAACGCAAGGCCCTCTAACAGATGGGGGCGGTAGTTTCGGTCATCACTGTGGACCGCCGCTGCTAGTCGCAACTGGTCCAGGCGGAAACGCTCAAGATTGGAAAATAACTATTGGTTTTAGCAAATAAATCAGTCTCTTGCCCGAGCCGGATTGAATAAGGGTTTTGAAATAAGGCGTAAATCCCCAGATGAATGGCGATCAGTGGTAATTCAGGTGCCACCATATGTTCGAGAACACCCAATTCGAGAGAAGAAATGGCATCACAATGCACAGCACAGAGGGGGAATTGGGCGGGGAAATGTCCACAACGGTCGAACAGGCGGTTGCCAAGTGTGATCCAGGGCACAGCGTGATTGAGAATCAATGCAATGGTGCGAAGCTCGTCCAACGACGACACCCAAAGACGGAGTGGGCCACAGAAATCCAGCGCATCGCCTTGGAATTCCGGGGTCCTTGGTCTCTGGGGGACGCGGACCCTCAATTCGGCCGGGTTGGCAAGGATTGCAACACGCTCAGTCGCCAGTTGAGGGGATGCCCTTGCATGGCGCACGGCACTAATGGCCGCCACATCGCTGGCGCTGATCTGGTGGCCGAGGAGACAACTGGACTGGCGCCGCCGGGATTCGTCCCTTTGGCTTGCAAGGTTCGGAGGAGCAGGAGGAGAAAGTTCACAGAGCAGAGCAAACTGTCATCCTGCTTGCTGTATGTTTCGGAGCTGGCAGCTCGTTGGAAGAATCCAAACCCATGCTGTGAAACCGTTCCTGGCTTGGGCAGACTGGAGCTCTCTTCCTCAGACGGCGAGGTGATCCCGAGATGATCACCGTGGGACTGTTGTCGGCAGCCCGCAGCAGAATGAAAGAACGGTGAGATAGATGCTGGATGGCGTGCAGCAATGAGAGAGAAGATGCAGCGTCCCCCTTCTGAAACGCGCCGTCAAAGCAACAGGGCTTGAGAAGAACATGGGCAGAGAGATAAGAACTTAAGAGAAAGACAGCAGAACAAACTCACTTTGCGTCTCAGGGCCGGGGGAAGCGCGTAGAAGTCGTCGGGGGTGTATTCCATGCTTGACGGCGGTGGTTGTAGGCGGAGCGGAGGACGGAGAGGGTTTGATATAGATATCTGATAGAGCGTGGTTGAACCATATACAAGCACAACAGCAAGACAGCAGTACTCCAACAACACACGAGGAACGAAAAGCAAAGAAGGGGAATCCGATCGTTAAGAAAGAAATAATCGCAAGAGATCTCTCAAGGGCCTAAGCTTCATTTCCGCCCCGAAAGCTGGCTGGCAATTCGCCGGTCCGTGCTGTGTTGGCTGCCAGCCGCCTTTGTCTTTGGCAGACTTTGGATGGACGGACGAGAAGCCTGTTCATGCAGACTCCAGCGAGATATCCACTTGTCGGTGTTGACCGCTAGATATCTTATGTCTGTTGTTTCATCCGCCTTGTCGCGAGCAGCCCTAGCTGCCTCGATGTCCATCTAGTTCCATGTCGATATCGATATCGGATATACCTAACACACGCCCTTTCTCTGCCATGCACAGGTCGCACTATATAAACACCATGCTCTGCCCTAGCAAGCGGCTTATGATATGGCCATATTAATTCGTTCCCCTCCTGGAGTCATTTCATGCGCCGAACATGGTTCGTCCAACCCGCCAACCACACGCCCTGCAATAAATAGAAGACCAGCTCGTTCCATGGACGATCCATCCATCTCGATTCACTAGAACTAAAACATCCTCGCTCAATCCCTGCCACAGGGATGCCTGTCAAACAAACAGGTCGTACAAGAACCGCCTTTGTCAGGCGAACGGCGAGTCTTCTGTCACTGGAATGGAATGGAATCCTCCAAAGCAAGAAAAGGAAAAAGGAAATGTCCATGGGCTCGGCTCGACTTGATACTTGATAAATAGTCGACGGTCAAAGCCGCCGTTCCTGCATTGCGTCAACAATAGTTACGCGCGATGATGAATGTACATACATGTACAGAGTGGTCTCGTATTTCTATAGATATACACAGTAGTTTCCATTGATCTTTGCCGACGTCCATTCTAATTTCCCAGTGTTAATAGCCAGCAAGCTGAGCCTGCAGGATGTTGAAGGACTCTTTCATGAAAGAGTTGCTTACAAGTTTCATCCGGAATACTGCTGGTCATTGGGAAGAGATCAAGATAGTCTGTCAAAGCCACTCTCCGGCTGGGCTGGTATGTTATTTATTGCGTTAACTAGGTCACTTAGGCATTTACTGATAATCAGCAGACTTAACAATTAAAACAGTTCGACTAGAATCTATGTTTAACATCCATCTTTGCCGTCCACTAGAGCTCCCAGATCACACTTCAGCTTGCCGTTATAACTTATTGGAGAGAACAGAGAAGTACTCCTGTCAAAACAGCTAAATTGGTATGATGATAGGATATAACTGTTGCATACCCGGATCATATACTTCGGTATGCCGTTCCGTCGTTGCCTCTCACGATCCCCAAGAGGATCGGGAAAATTCACTTGGAATGAGGTACACTTCCAGTGATCGTGATGGTGGTAACAGTGTGACTGAGAATGACAACGATGATGATGGCGAAAAAAATGTAATAGAGGAGCTGCCGTACAATGGGAAAGGCTTGAGCTACTTCTTGATTTACCTCGATCAATGGAGCAAGAGATAGTATGGGGACGCGAAGGCCGCCCATGCGTTGGACAGCATGTAAATGTCCTTAATTCCATGGTTGATTGGCTTCCTGACACCAGCAGCTACATAGCCCCCAAGATGCTCGCTGGCCCCTGGGAACCGGTCCGAGGATGTAAATACTAGTAGTTATTGGACTGGGAACGGTCGCATGCACGCTTCGGAGTTGCCCTGTCTATATTGCAGGATTCGAAACCACGGAGGCTTTTTCTTTGAGGGTTTCGATTCTGCAGGGGCAAAGAATATCTGTTCTTTGTTGAGAAGTTAGGTATTATCCTACTTCTATTGTTCTGTGCTGTTGGCATAGTTCATTCTACCAGCAAGAAACTGTGCTGATAGAGGGATGTATCTATTTAGTTCAAGGTTAGTGGTCATAGTCATACAATGATACAAGCAGTCATACCTATCGGATATCCTGTATCTCGATCCCCAGACCAGATCGGTCGTGTGCCATTCCACACCACCCCGAAGCGGCTGCATAAAAACAACCTTTGATTACCCCGCCAATCTTCCAGCTTGCATTTATGAGGTATCCATCATATTATCTCTCCTGCAATGTCTTCAGGACACGCGAGAAATGCTCACCAGTGTCATGCACATGACACGATCCAGGAATTCCCTCCCTATGAGGGGATCCAAAATGTAGAATAGAAAGCACTACTCCGTAAGCAGTCAGCCATGAACTTCTGTAGTACTAGTAGCTGTTATAGAAACCAGTTTAGTTGGTGCCTGTGGCATCATGCACTCATATGTCTTAAACGATCGTGATGACTTGCAGCTTTCCAACCTGCGCCCTCCACGTTCTCAGGGGTTGGCGTATGGGTGACAGAAAGAATAGGGGCTTCCGGTCGAATCAGCTGACAGGCAAGCGAAGATCTGTATACATTCAAGTTTCTCTCCAGCTCCATCACCCCCCCCCCATAACATCCATCATCGGCCTCAACTCAGTGGCTAGGTGTCACACAAGATCTATCATCTTAACTCGATATTATCCAACCAACCTCCTCTCAGTTTTTGCAAATACCAATACCATGGAAATCAATAGTAGTCTCGACTCCACTCCACTCCGCCAACAACCCGATCTATCCCCCAACTAACTTAGTTTCAACTTATCAAACTAGCCCGAGCTGATCGGGCCGATCGACGGGGTTCACTGGCTGAATGATGAATCTCCCACCCTATGAGAATGCAAGATGCCGACCCGAAAGGGCACTGTCTCCATTCTACTATTTAAGCTTCTCTTTCGAGAAAAGAAAGGAGAGAATTTGTCATTCTGCTCCACTTTGCCACATGGCTCCCTTGTCGCTCAGGGCCTGTTCAGTGCGAATAACAGATTTTTCATCCACAGTGGGGTGTAATCTCATACACACTATAGTAGTGTCAAATAGTGTAGATTTTAGCCCCCACCAGCACTATACCAGATTAATGTTAGTTTTTACAGTTAAAAGCTGCATTGTGATGGGAAGAATTGAATCACCTTCATCCATTTCCTTGATTTCACACATTAAAAACAGAAAAAAATGGTAGATCTTTAATATATCCTATCTGGTAGTAATGTGGAATCCTGTGGAGCTCAACCCACCTAATATTTCACTGATTAAATGGTGAATATGGTAAATATAATGAATACACCTCTCTTCAATGTGTTAATTCCTATACCAGAGATTAAATGGTCTCAGTTAAATAATGACCTACTAAGTGTGTAGCCCATACTACTTATATAGCCCATGCAGTTATCAACACAGTCAACACAGTCAACAGACTGCTCTCATATTAACTGGAAGTAGCCTATAATAGAGGCCCTATTAGATGGCCTGTTAGTAGCACAGTATGAGAGCCTTGCAATGAATAATAGTAGCTACAAAGTAGGTAGATAGATGTTAACTTTAACTGCTATTTAGTGAGTTACTAAGTAATATATAAATAGAGGATAGCTTGATAATTAGTTTTGATGTATGAAAATAGAATAGCAGCTATAAAATAAATATAAAGATTAAATATCTAGATGATTATTTGATTTAGTAAGAGAAATATTTATTAATAATTCTGAGATTATAAATAAATACTTTACAAAACACTCTAAAATAATGAAGTTTTATAACTGTAGGCTTCTATATACTAACCAGCTTGAATAACTACTTGAGAATAGGCTTGTAATGGGGGAACTTGCAATGAGTTATAGTAATATTTAATAATAGAAATATAGTAGGGTTAAGAGTAAAGAGAAGAATAATATGCCTATAAATTTCAGTTTAATTATATCTTCCTCTCTAGCATGAAGAGTAATAATACTGGGGTCTTTACTACTAGTACTAAGGAAGTGAGTGTCAATATTATCACTTTTAAAGGTAAAATGTGTTTAAAGAGGTACTCTAACTATAAGTATTATAAACCTAGATGATAAATTAGTGGAATCTGCAAAGATTAGTTGAAAGAATACTAAATGTGTGATGAATATATTTCTTTAGAAGGTATAAGAGCTGTTACCTACTATATAATAGAGAGAAGAGAACTTTATACCTTATACTTATTATATTTCAGTGCTGAAGATCTTATACAATCTAGAGAATACTTAAATTTATTTGAAACTATATAAATACTATTTCAAATAGAATTAAATTGACTGGGTAATGAAGCATCTTGATTATAGTATATATAGTCAGTATAACTAAGGTAAGAGAGTAGTAGGCAGCAGGTGAGTAAGATAGAAGGTAGAAGGTAAAAGGAACTAAATGAGAATAATAAGATTTAGAGAATAAATATAGTAAGTAAGAGTGATAGATGATATATTCAGTTAATTAAGTAAGCTCTAAGTGTTTTTTATGTGTGTTAAATATCTATTTTTTAATAAAAGTTCTTTGTGTTTGAACCTACTTCCTACTTATTAAATTACATAATGATAATATATTAGTATTTTGATAGTATATATTATTATTCTGTATTTTTATAGCTAATTATATCATTAGATTCTACCTTAACAATCTAATTATCTCACATAAAAAGTGGTGATGTTTCATTACACCTAAATTTCACTGTTTTTGTAATTTAACTGAAATTTCACTATATTTTTCCCTATTTCTTTATTATTATATATAGATATTTTTAACACTACCCAGATAAAGAGTTAAAATACATAAAAATCTTACTAAGTCTCATATTTCTATGCCTAGTCTAGTACTTACTCCTACTCCCTTATCTTTCTTATCTCAATATATATCTTATATGCCTTTCACATTTGATTTGTAATCTCATCCCTTTTCTAAATCATATATTCTCTTGCCCCTGATGGCTCCTTATAATATTCTCTAGATGATTAGAAAAGATTTAACTTCTTATCATTCTATATATCTTCATTCATTTCCTCATACTGGTTCATAAAATTATAAAAAGTTATTAATATGTATATTAGGTGTGTCCTCTTGATATATTCATTCCTAATGTGGTTATATATATAGAATTGATGTTTAAATATGCTAAATACTCTTTCAACTGCACCCCAGAGACTTACATATTAGAGATTAAAAAGTTCTTTTGCATTTTCAGGCCTTCTACTGATGTTAGCCTACTCCTTCAGGTGATATTACATGCTAGAATATAGGGATAATATTAATTGATTTCTCTGTAGATATCTAGCATCTATAAGGAAATAACAGCTGAGTAGTATAGTAAAATTATCCTTATCCTCTGCAAAATCAAGCACTTAAGAGTTATGAGAAGATTCTTTCATTTCTATATATATATACATGAAATTAAGCTTGAAATTGCATGCAGTAAGTAGGTTCTGTGAAATCCATCTCTTTTGATTCTACCATGCTAATTGCTCCCCCTGAGGGATTAAAATAAATAGATATATTCCATCTAATATACCTATAACATCTTTAAAAAATGACTAGTGTGTTGGGTTATGACCCAGTACTTTCTTACTATAATTCTCCCTAGGAAAATAAATGATGTATCTATATAAAACATATAGAGCATTAAGAACTTCATGAAATACTCTAGTAAATCAGGTGAGTATTTTCTCATTTAATTTAATAACTATAATTAATGTTGAAATAATTATAATTAAATGTTAAAACATCTCTATAGCATTCTAATAGAATATCCTCTAGATAATAATATATAGAAATATTAATACCTTCTACTTAATATTTATAGTATTTAATTCACTAGATTCAGTGAGATCTATATTCAATCTGAGTTATTCAATAAGCTTTATCATAGTATCTAATGACATTCTTGTTATATTTTTAACCTACTAATTATAGCTATTTAAATCAAGTAGGCCTATTATGAATTAAATGCCATGAAGATGATCTATATATATACTCTGAAGACTTATTAGTATGTACTGTATAGTCAGAATTATTACTATAATAATTATTTCTCTTATTAACTATTAATTTGCTCATTCAACCTTATTCTCATATCATTACTTGATACTCTCATTGTTACTGGCCATGATGAGTTCTAGGAGAGAAGAGGTGAGCTGCAAAAAAAGCATGAAAAGATAAGAGATTTCTTTAATAATATTTTTAATGCAGTAAAACTCATCTGAGACCTCTGATATTTTTTGACACTATCAAACCTTACTAATCTTTTCTATATAGATAAAATATCATTACTTTCTATACTATTACATGCTATTAAACTGTAAATTCATCATTTTTCATTCTATAGTGTTATAAATTATGAATAATAGCTTCTACACTGAACACTTGTTGGTTTTCATTATAAAAGCAGGGTGAAATCCATTTTTAAATGCTAGTGTGTCATTATATGACAGAAAATGATGATAATGGGCCTCACACTGAACAGGCTCTCAATGTTGTTTTTGTTTTGTAAGGGAGGAAAAATCTGTGGGGGTGAGAGAGGATTTTGAATGTTTCTTGTGACTCTTTCATTATCAACCCATCCCATCCCATTATGCTGGTCCAAGGGGATGCATAATTGATGCCTACCTCCTTTGCTGGGGATTTCTAAGCAATACTACTAGTATGTACCACCCTATGTGAGGTAAAATGCCTGTGCAACCTGATACCTTCCAGCAGGTTTCTATCTGTTTTCCAGATCAAGCAGAGAACATGGAACTATGAAACCAGCACTTCTAATTCCAATCAGAGCTCTTCTAACTTATCACCCTAGCCGCGTATATCCAGCAAACCAGAAAGAGAATTCAGGTTCAGACTGGAATTTGCCAACTGCAAGGGCAAGTTTCACATTTATTAATGATTTCTGCCATACTTTCTTTTCACCCAAACACCCCTTTTATGTGTCCGAGCTCAATATGTAACCACAGCACCTTTCTCTAAGGTAATGGATAGCTGTGCTTGGTACTGGACGGCCATGTCCGTACCATGCATCTGCATTGCTAGGATGTTGGGCTATATATATATATTCTCGTTTGCAGCGGAACCAACCCTCCGCCTGCATCTTTCTTTGTTCTATTCTGTGCCTAGGAAGGGCGGACTTCGGTTGCCACTGCCACCACCATATTGTACGGATATATGTCTCATGTACGTACTGTGTCCATGTGTTGATTCCCAGGTGCCATTGACTATTGGCAGAGGGGAAACGAGATGCTGTCGTATGCGGGAACCCGAACCCGAACCTGAAGTCCAACACGTGGCAGCTATTCCCGCTCCCGACGTCCCTTACTTACCGTCTCGGGGATTGAAACATGGAATGTGGGTGGATGTGTTATGTAGTTTGTCTGAAGAGGTTTAAATTGCTTGATTTTAATACTACATTATGCTGTCATCGTGTGGTCGACCCTGCTATGGGACCATTGATGATGATGATCTATATAAAATCATCATGGAGCCCGCATGCAATATTCACCATAAGTCTGCTTGATGGCTCATTGCTAGTTTGCAGCTTGCTTACTCTACGGTGATTTAGTGGTCTTGGTTTTCCCTTCCTTGACCATGCATGATATTTCTCTCTTGAAAATCCTTACTACTCTCACATCTCAACCACTCATCTGTGGATTGACGAGCATCTAGAATCCCAATCACCCACAGCAAGCAGTGCAGGAAAAAGCATCTCAATCCTCGTTTAGTTAGGATAAACATCAACCATGAGCTACGCGCGGATATAATGCCTATCTATACCTCCCTACCAATAAGGCAATCGATCCCCGACATCCTCGCTCCAATTCCTCTGAATCATGGATTTAGAGAAAGTATTCACAGCTATGTAGGTGCTTCTAAGCCACAACATGCATATCAGATACTTAGAATCATCTTTGCCCTCGTCTCATATAGTCTACTTTCTTAACAGGAAACGAAAGGGATCCATGTATAAGCCTTTGCTTGTTCTATACATAGTTATGATGCCTTGGATGTCTAATGACAATAACTCGTCCCATCTTTCAATATCATGTATCCATTTCAAGCCGGGAGCGAGCAGAGCGAGCGCATGCGGCTTGTAGGGGTAATGTTAATACGTATACATTGATTGCAACGGCCAAGCAAACCCCATTCACCCGCTTCCATCAGTCATTGCCAGCGACGCAGATATTGAGTCAGGAACGCTCTCCAAAGGGATATAATTAGAGAACTGGGATAGAACTCTAGACGCAAGATATTTATTTGCGGGATGAGAGCAGCAAATATGATAAAGACAGGGAGTAGTAAAAAAAGGAAAAATTGGGAATATGGAATGAGTGCGATTCGAACGCGCGGTGCTTCATGTTGTAATACCAAATAGGAAATAGTGAATGTTGACGCGCTCCAGGTAGGTTATTTAAGGCAACCAAAATGGGCGATGGGGCCCAAATTTTAGGGTAATGTGCCTGTGTTGGTGAGGGAACAGTGGCAATAACAGATAGATATAGGATATATGGGGAGGAAAAAAGTAGTGGAATGGGGACCTGGGTTTGAACGCTGACTGCTTTAATATGTTATATTGGGTGGCTGAGCCAGACAAGGCTGGGTGTATGGTTGAAGCATCGCGTCGCTTGGGCACATACACCATATACACAAGCAAAATAGACAGACCCCTGATAGCGGATGCAAACCCCCTATATTCCTCGTCAAGCAACAACAAGCGCTCTAAGAAGATACAGGAGACGAAGGGAGGAAATAGAAGACTGTAGTAGGCGAGATTTGAACTCTCAAATAAAAAGAGCCCCGGGGAGAGGAACCAGGGGGGTATAAAGGCTGTGCGATGAAAATAAAATAAAATAAAAGAGCCTAGACGGACACAGCGGGAGTCGAACGCGGGCTGTCCAAATCAGCAGGATTCCCGATTAGGAGGGGGTACATCGGCCGCCGCCCCTGGCAACGCAGGCAGATGGGGTCTCCCATACAATTTGGCAGGGCAACCCCATCTGACCCCTTATAATTGCCCGAAAAGAGGTACATTTCAACGAGAGGGGCACCGTGGCCTAGTCAGGACAACCCGGACCCGAGTCCGGCGGCGCGACAGCCCGGTGCTCCTCTCACCCCGCCAACCGGCTAGGGGCAGTCAGGTCAAACCAGAGCGTCGGCTGGAAGGCGCTGCCCCTACCCGACGCATACGATCGATCGAGCGAGCGAGCGAAACGGCGAAAAACCCCCCACCAAAAATCCTACAAAAAAATAGGGGGGTTTTCATAGCACTGGACGGCCCTGAAACGCGGGTCCTCCAGTGTGAACTTTTTGCATTTTTTTTTTTGCACCATTTACTTTTCTGCTTGGATAGGGTCTTGATGATGTCTGTTGCAGCTTCTTCTTCTCGTATCCTATCTTGCTTGGTGTTTGGAGGGGTGGTGCCTGCTTTTATTCGCGTTGTTGTGATGGGTGGGCTGGCTCGGGCATCTCAGGAGTATCGCGATGCACCAACACCTCTCTCACCCAACGAATACCCCAAACATCCACACAGAAAGTCGCCACGTAACTAACACTGCTATCACTGAGTGAAAAGCAATCTCCTACAGCACATCTCGCGGAGGGATTTCTTCAAGAGGTAAGTGTTATGCGGCAACACGGGTTGGGATGGGCGCAGGCGACAACAACCAACCCCCCAGGAGATTCACAGCATGACAGACAGAATTTGTACTAACGTCTACTTTGCAGACAGTCCTATTCAAAGGTCGCGTATTCCAAGAGGCAAAGAAAAGAAACGAGAAAGGCACAGGCATATACTCTACTCAGCTACGAGTAGACACCATATTCTGCCAGGCTATAGCTAATCGCCAACCCAAGGAAACATCACGCAGTAACGGACGATATCGTGTATCCGATCGCACATCCTCATCACCTAGAATGCGGCCAATCTACAACCCACGAGAGGAGAGATAATGCCAGGGTTATAAGTGCAACGAAGAGCTGCGAAGAAGGAGAGATGTACGGCACAGTACACCAAAAAAAGACACAGGGACACCCGATACACACAGGTCAATTCCTAGAAAGGCATCGCAGCTCCAATACAACCTTTTTGAAATAGGTAATTGCTCCCAGCGACCGTGGATGAAAAGCTCCCATCAAGGTGCCATTACTTCCCATGCGAAGGCCAAATCCGACCCAAAACAATCGCAAAGGTGTTTATTCAAGCTATGAAGGTGAATTGGCCGAGGAAATTAGCCAGGTACTTGTGCTGTCTCCTTGTTATCGTTGAATTGAAGAGTTGTGGCAGGAGGCTGAAGGGATGAGGTTGAAGTAACGATTGCGGCTCAACCGCGCTAACTAAGGCGCTTACTGCGGTTGGCTCCACCCGATCCGCCACATCCCCATGGGCAGATCGCGATCCGATGGATCAGTTGTTAGGGTATATTTAATTTGTAAATTGTGGGATGTGGATTGTATTTGTTGAATAAACCATGTTAGACAATCATCTTCGAATATTATCCCGTTCTATTGGACAGTTCACAACGCCACATACTCGACTACAGTTGCACCAACTCCGCTATTTTCACGTCGTCCAAGAATGACCAGGTATTATGGCGAATAACCACATGCTGCAATGCATAGGGTTAGAATTTGCGTCGGCGCTTTCGTCCGGAGAACTATATACAACGAACATAACTGGCTTCTCAGAGAGGCCTTTCCAATCCCACCCACCAACGACCCCGATTCCCTTGCGAACAGCATAAACATGGTCCATTATCGATTAAACGGAACAAATCCGGATCTGCGAACTCATCCCTCCAACCAAAACGATATCATTTAAGAAAATGCCTCAACAGCCCTAGCCAAATCCGCCGCGATTTTGTCGTTAATGAGAGGTGCCAAATCCGCAAACTCCTTCGTCAACTTCTTGATCACCTCCTCCCCAAACTGTGCAGACAATTTCTGCTGCTTCTCCAAGCTGGACTTCACGAGCCCTGTCAAAGGAATGAATCCGAATATGCCCTTTTTAAACACGTCCTTCTTGGAAATAAGCGCATCTACCAAGGTCGTGAGTTTCGGCTGCAGGGCGACGAGAGTCAGGGCGACACTCTGTGACTCTTCATCGGTGAAAGGTTCCGAGGCCTTGGTCTCCTCAATGCCGTCTTCAAGGCCACTGCCGATTTTGCCAGTCTGGATCTGGATCTTGAGCGCGGTGAAGATCTGGCCGGTGTAGCCGTTGACAGTAGTCGTTAACTTGTCGACTTGGGCTGAGACTCCCTCCACGATCTCTCCGAGTTTGGCGGCATCGCGCTTGTTGAGGTTTGTCAAAGGGGTGGCGAGCGCAGAGGCTGCGAGGGTGGCGACGAGGCCGGAGAAAATGGAGGTTACCTTCATGATTGAAAAGGTTGGCTCGTAGTTAAGGAGAGGTGGATGCCGAGCGAACGAAAGGAGGTCTCGATAGTAACGAAAGACTTTTTAGGGACACTGACAGAACACGGACTGCGGAGAAGGGGAGGAGGGTGATGGTTATATACCCCACCCATCCTGTGGAATCCAGATGAGAAGCACAAGCAAATTTGAGCCTCTCAGGCTACTAAGGCACGGGCGGTGGTATTTGACGGCTTATTAATTTGCATGTGGGCACCGCTTGGTTCTTATTGAAAAAGCAGGGGTCACCAACATGCTGGACGTGAAGACTGGTGATTTTCCACCTATGCTCCTTGCTGAGATTATGACATTCCCCACAAACGGGGAGCAGTAATCCCCCGCCTTTTCAAGGTCCTTTTCGATGAGAAACTCCGCAATATGCACCTAAAACGGACCGGGCAGGGCTTCTCAGGGAAACAAATCCTAAGCTGACAGGGAACTTTGAACCTAAAAGTCAAGTCATGCTGTCCTGCGGATAGAGTCTCGGTTGCCCTTCCTGGGCTTGGTTGGGATTGGCTTTTCCTGCTCCTGAGCTCACTGGTCAGGAACAATGAGGGGAAGGACGAATAGATTCTCGAATCTCGAAACATTCCATGCACGGTTAGTCTCCTTACTATGTCAGTGGGGGATGGTTTCATTACTAGCATTCCTAGTCTCGGGGGTGTCAATTATTACCCGATTGAGCCATTTAAGCAGAGAATCGTGACGGTACCTTTTTGCGGTAGAGAGAGTGGGAGCGGTACTTGTGCGGCCGAGGAGGCGGGTTCAGCTTGCGGGAAATCAGCATGAGATCGTGGGCTAGAGCTTTAATGGGACGCTAAGGGGTGGTGATATGGGGTTAGTTAGTTACATTGGAGCCCGTGCGGATGGGGCTGGGGGTTGCTTGTGTAGTGGGATTGGGTGCTGTCATGACGGCATGGCATGTGAAATGGCATGTGTAGTTACTAGTAGGTTTTAATACGGTTAGAATAGAAGAAGAGGGAGAAGAGAGTGAAGAATTAGTAAACCATCAGCCCAACCAGAGTGACTGGGATTCAGAACGGCCTTTTGCAATCGCGGACTTATAGAGGAAGTGGCAAGGAACAAGCTTGACCCCTCCCCTCCGCCATTTCAAGCAGAAGATCCACAACGAAGAGCTGAAGCTAAGTTAGACGATGTAGGTGGTTCACCAGCCGACATCCTAGAAGACTTTACAAACGAGGCCATCATGGCTGTCATATCTCACTGACCAAGTTCTCAACGTCAAGACATTTCGTCTGAAGTCTGAAGTCTGATATTGGATGCGGAGATGCGATCGCTGACTAACCCCTTACCTAAGCATGCGGCAGTCATCCGCGCGCTTGCCCAATCGGGAAACTGCACACCTGACCGACCGCGCCTGCCGTACGCGGTCTGCCATCAGAACGTTCGCAATATCAAATCGTCGCTTCATCCAACTTCCATCTGCACCAGCTCCCATCTCCCATTCTCCCCGCTATCTCGACACGCGCGCGCCCTCTCCCGCCGTACTTCTTCGCGCTGCTGTTTATCTCCCCCCGCTGAGTTGCGCTGGACTTGGTGCTTGACTGGATAAAGATTGGGTAGGTCGCATGTGTTGCCTTTTTCTGGGTTCCCCGCTCGCTTTTCTGTGGTCGTTTTTTTTTTTTGTCGATGGGCGTGGCGTGGGCATGCGGGCGGTTTCGCGCGTCGGTTGGGGTTCGATGCGGGGTGGAGGGGGTTCGAACTGGGGATGTAAGAATTATCTCGACGGTTTTGTGTGGAGTTGAGTTTGGGGGTTGGTGGAATGTTTGTGCTTAATGAGATCGCACGGATGGTCGCAGACGGTATGGCATGGCATGGTTGTCGATGGCGGCGCATGGTTGATGATGGGTGCGTCGCGAGGTGGGGTTTGTGTGCTGAAGATATTGGATGGATGGCTTGCGATATGATATGCCTTTAAGCTTTCTCGATGTCATCATGAGCAGTTTATGGCGGGATACACTGAGGCTAACGTTTTAACCACCAGCGCATCGCCCTCGTCTTTGCATTTCCTCAGTCGCCGTTCATTAACCCTCATATTCGACCGTTTCCCCCACCGCCCCGATTCGGCCTTGCAGCCTGAACATTCACAACATGGACGCCAAGGAGATAGAGTTCAAGTCGAAAGCCTTGACGAAAGCCGCAACATCCGGCGAGACTCCAGCAACTTTAATATCAATCCTCAAAGAGCTACAGAAAGGCGTGCGGCCGACTGAGGACCTCCTACGATCTACCAAAATTGGCATCATTGTCAATAAACTGAAACAACACAAGTCTCCCGACGTCGCCCGTCTCTCTAGCGAAATCGTTTCCAGATGGCGTAGCGAAGTAAACAAGCAGAAGGCAGCAACTGGTTCACCATCTGCGAGCCAAAGATCCAGCGATTCGCCAAAACAGACCCCCAACGGCACTGGCTCTCCTGCTGCGTCGGATAAGATGTCCAAGTCCACCGTTCCGCCCGATAGGAGGAGCTGGAAGGCTGATCAGATCACGATATCGCATACGCAGAATAGGTCCCGCGATAGCTGCATTGGGCTGATCTATGACGGTCTCTGTCTCAACTCTACCGAGTCTCCACGCGTCGTCTTCGCCAAGGCCATCGAAGTTGAAGCTGCCGCATACAAGGCTTTGGGACCGGAAACAAAAGAACAATACCGCACCAAGATGCGCAGTCTCTTCCAGAATCTGAAGAACAAGTCGAATCCCGGCCTGCGCGTGCGCGTGCTCTCCAACGAGGTTACACCGGACAAGTTCGTGCGCATGACACATGACGAGCTCAAGTCTGACGAGCGCCGGGAAGAGGAGCGCAGGATCCAGAAGGAGAATATGGATAAAGCCATGGTTGCCAAGGCAGAACGAAGCATTAGTACCAGCTTGCAGTGCGGCAAGTGCGGGCAGAAGAAGGTCACATATACGGAAGCCCAGACGAGAAGTGCCGATGAACCGATGACGCTGTTCTGTACTTGCGTTGTGTGCGGGAAGTCGTGGAGGCAATAGATCTCTAATTTTTTCCCACTTCATATTTGCCTCGCATTCGTCGGTCGTGGATGTGTATCTATTTTTTCTCTTCCTACCTTTTCTTCCTTCTATTAGCCAGCCGGCCAGCCAGCCATACAGGGGCTAGGTAGCTAGCTAGGTAACTAGATTTATTTCCGTCGCTGTTTTGATAAAATGGGCTTTTCTCTCTGTCGTTTTTCTTTTCTTTTCTTTTCTTCTCTTTTTTTCTTTTGTTAACGGGGTTTACTGGATGGATTGGACGGATGGTGGCCGGCATACTTGTTTTTTTTTTTCCTGGCGTTTTTTTATTTCACCTATCTCTGTTCACTGTTCTCTGTTCTCTGTACTCCATCTGTGCCCTGTCCCCCCCCCCGCTTGTTTTTGTTTGTTAAATAAATAATAAAACAGTGTGGGTTAGGTTGGGTGGGATCTAATTTATTTATTTATTTCTTGTCCCTGTTCCTGTTCTATACTTACATTTACACTTATGGTGATATATCCGCTTAGCAATATATATGCGTGCGTAATTTAAATCAATCAGGGGAATGATGCCTTGCTTTGAGGAGAGAGAGGGGGTATGATGTGTTTTTTTCAAATGGCTTGATGCTTTTTTAATTTATGTGAGGGATTTCTGGCCTCTGAGATGTGAAAGGGGGGGGGGGGGGGTGGGGGGGGGGGTGGGGGGGGGGGGGGGGGGGGGGGGGATTGTGGTGGTGGTGGGGTTAGGTGGTTGTGGTTGTGGTTGGGGTGGT
>JANTQH010000190.1:0-42668 GCA_032988465.1 Onygenales sp. PD_10
CCCCCGCCCCCCCCCCTTTTTTTTTTTTTTTTTGATATTTGGGTAGCTAACCTGTATAAAACCCAGCCTTCAACTTCTCCCACATGATCACCGAACTCTCCTTCGGACCCCACTACTCCACCCTCCTCAACCCGCTCGACAAAACAATCTCAACCACAAAAGAAAACTTCTACAAATACCAATACTACATGTCCGTCGTGCCAACAATCTACACCCGCGCCGGCGTCGTAGACCCATACAGCCAATCCCTCCCCGATCCCTCAACAATCAGCAAATCCCAGCGCAAAAACACGATCTTCACAAACCAATACGCCGTCACCTCTCAGTCGCGCGAGCTGCCTAATCGCCAGTTCTCGATCCCCGGGATATTTTTCAAGTACAACTTTGAGCCCATTTTGCTGGTTATTAGTGAGGAGAGGGGCAGTTTGATGGCGCTGTTGGTACGGTTGGTTAATGTTGTGGCCGGCGTGGTGGTTACGGGTGGTTGGCTGTTTCAGATCGCGACGTGGGGGGTGGAGGTGATGGGGAGGCGGAGGAGGGCGGTTTCGGAGGGGGTGTTGAATGGGAGGGATCCGGGGGCGGAGGAGTGATGGGAGAAGGTCCGATATTCCCATTTGCATTTTTCATTTTTTCAATCTCTCAATTCCCCTGGCCATGTATTTCCGTTGTTAGTTAAAACTTTTTGCTCCAAACTTCTCTAACTAGGCGTTTTTCTTTCTTTTCATTTCTCCGTTTTATCTATTTTCTTTCAGTTTTTGTTTCTTAGAAAGAAAAAAATAAAGGAAGAAATACAGCTGTCTACGCACATATCAAACCAACTAGGTCATTAGTTATTAGATATATATAGAGATCGTGTAGTTGGACACCCCCTCCACATTCCCAGACACCCCTTCTAACCTGATTGGGCCTAGCATACCCTAAGTGGGACTAGCATTCTTTTTAGCTTCCACTTTAAACTCTCATCAAATCTCTCAATCTCTCAATCTCTCATCAACTCTCTCAATCTCTCTATCTCAACCCCTTACATTTAAATGTGCCATGAAGCTTCTACTACCCCTAAATGGCTTTTACATCAGCTTTGAAGATGCAAAACAGGCAATTAATGCATTTACTGCCTCTTAGGGCTATGCCACTATCATCTAGCACAGTGTAAAGAAGGAAGATACAGTTATTTATTATTATCTTTATTATAACTACTTATGTCTGCCTCAGAATGATGAAAATACTTTATACTAATAAAGATCAGTCTCTCACTATCAGAACTACCTATTTAACCTTATTATATGATTTAGCAAGTTATTTGAGATCTAAAATCTCAATTTTTATAATAATAAGTATAACTACCTATTTACATATTAATTATTACATTTAATAATTTACTGTTAGTACTTTCATGAGGTTAAAGTCTAGATATAGGCTTAGTTTAATATAGGCATTACTCTCTATCAGATTTTTAACTTCCTAGTTGATATTTCTACTGATAAATTCAATTTTATATGAGATGATATTAATAATCTTACCTGATAGATAAGAATTAAATATCTTAATAATTATATATTTCTCTTAATACTACTAGAGAGCTTGCAAGAGATGAATCACTGAACCTTTAATATTAATTATAATAAGTATTATACACTTAAGTCTTTATTTCTCTCATATAATATATTGATTACTCTATTATAGTAGTATCTATCAGTTGTTTTTCTGAATACTATATATAAAATCAATCATCTAAAGATGCTACTACTTAATATAGTAGAGATAATAGCTTTAAATGAGATCTTTTTCATTAGATTTTACTTCCTTCATAGGTAAATATAGAGTGATTTTGCATGGGTGATAAGAGAACTCTAATTACTATATACTAATATATAAATTATCTACCCCCTAACTACTCTTATTAATGATAATATTTAACTGCATGATACTCTTACTAAAATTCTACTATAAACTACTATTCTATATTACTTCTAGTATATATAAACTAATATCTTTAAATGATGTTGTCCAGAATTTCACTCTATAATACTATATACCTCAGATATATGCATATGCTCATACCTACACTCATTAGAATTACAAGTTCAAATTAACACTTTTTAAAGGGATTTTCTTTGCAGGTGGAATAACATTATTCATTCTTACACTGAGGAGAATTTCAATGAATGATAGGTAGAATTTAGAGCTACTAATAAGAATTATAGCTAGACTGACTGCTGAGATCATGAATTTTCATGCATGTTTAATTTGATTTGATTTGATTTTAGTCCTATATGTGGAATAAAATATGACCCTAAGAATTTAGAACATATTTAATGACTTAATTATAAATTATATGTAGGTAAATGAACTAAATGAGTAGGTTTGAAGCATGAAAAATGACCTCTTTTAAGAAATAAAGCATGTAAAATGACTAAGGAAAGTGTGATAGAAATGAGATCAGATATGATCAGAATTTTAGTACTAGTTTAGTTCTAGAATGATTATGTAATAAGGTAATAATATTTAGTAATGCTTATGAGTAAAGAAGGCTCAAATCATTAATATTAACTTATAAGTATATCCTCCTCCTTAATTATAGTCTTCTTGTGGGAATTATCTGTAATTTCTCTCTCTCTATCATGCTTCATAATCATCATCTTTTTAATTATATTTCCATGTAATTAACCCTAATAATAGTAGTATATATTACAGCTTGAATTGAATTTCTATTTCATTCCCATACTGACTAGGGATATTATCAGAACATCTTAAGTTATTTTTATAATTATAAGGTAAATATGTGTGATTACAGCTTACACCTTAAGAATTTTCTTATCCTTAATGATGGTCACATCATTATGAAGATAGTAATTAAACTTAGTTGTATAAGATACTAGTCTAGCCTTCTTTTAACTAATAATTAATATATTAAGGTTCTATACATACCTAAAGATTAGTATAACTATACCTATTTATCTGATCCAGTATTATTAAAAAGTATTATCTATCTGGAAATTATTATCTACTATATTCACATTATTAAGGGGTTTAACATCTGAAGGTTCATACTAATAATAGTACTTATTATAGAATGACTTAATAATATTAATATATATTTAACACTCTTTCTTTATCCAGTCTTCATTAGAATATACATTTAATTGAAGAGATAAATTCAGTATAGATATAATAGTATAGAAATTTGTAAATTGCTGATCTATCTTACTGTAATAAATAGAGAGCTTTACCTTTACTACTTTAATAACTCTATGTATAGCTTGATCTCATCTAGTAGCACTATAACTCTTTACCAACTAAGTATTAAAGTAGTTAAATAGATAATTATACACCTACCATGCCTGGGCCAATATAGATGTCCATATCTGTAAAACTACCTTAATCATTATATAAAAAAGATAGAGTAAATTAATAATATATTATAACTAAGTTCATTCTGATTCTGAAAGCTTTAAGAATTGAATCTTTTTCCTTTCAGACTTCAGAGTTATTTATCTAGTAATCAATTAAATTCTGAAGCTGAAGTGCTTGAACTGCTATTTTATATATTAAACTTTATTAGATCTTAATATTCTATATCATCTTAAGGGGTGTAGTCAAGGTAGGAATTATTATATGTTAAATCTTGAAGAATTATTACTTCTGTTTCAGTGAGGTACTAATTGTAATGATAATATAGTGAATTTAATATACATTATAATTAGCATTTATTCTCTTCAAATAGAGTAGAAGTGTGATCAAATATTATTATCTTATGAAGTGTTAAAGAGAATATAATATTCTCATTTATATGAATATTTCTCTCATTAAATAAGCTAACTATCATGTTATATTCTACCTCAATGTGAAGTTTACTAACTAGTGCCTACACTACCAGTTGAATAATATGAGTAATGTATGAGATATGACTCTAATCTTCATCTTATTGATATCTAATCAATCTTTCCTTTAAGCTTTATATTATTATTGAATTGTTTTTTGCATTATTAGTAGTAATAGCAAGTAGATTTAATAAAATATCCTAGTAGTCATTTTGAATGATATTATGCAGAATTTCTGTCAAATAGTCCCTAGTATGACTTTAGATTAAGACCTCAAAATTAATTAGTTACTTCTTGTATTCTCATTGATCATTAATGAAGTAGCAGATAACTCCTAGAAATATCAGGTTATTTATACTTATTCATACATCTATAGCTAGGAATATTTTTCTCTACTACTTCAGCTCTAGACCTAGATCTTCCATGTTCTTAGTATAGTGTTAATTGAGGTTATCTTACAGACTTATTTGATGAGGAATTTCTGTTGGAGGTTTTAGCATCTACAGTAAGACTCAGAATTCAGTGTTTTTAATTAATTGAAGTAGAAGATTTAGAAAGATATAAATATAAAGTATTTATTCATAAAAGGCCTTAAATGTGCAGAGTAGAAGATCTGCAGTAATAAACTCTAATTATAATTATTTCTTTATTATTTTCTAAAGGAATCATCTTATTAGTATTATTTAAAAGTATTATTTAGAGGAGGAATAATATAGATCTCATCAGTTCTTCTAGAATATTATCATTTCTTGATTTTTAATTCTAGCTATATTCAACTGACTTGAGGTGTCAGATAATCCCACCAGAACTATATCTACTTTATGATGAATGAGTCTGAATGGTATTATAATACTTGTAATAAAGAAATGATTGTTTAGTTTCTTTCTCAGCTATCTATTGAAAGAAATCTCATTGATTTGAATGTTATCAATAGGAAGGTTTTCAGAGCTTTTACTTTATTAGGTTGAATATATAGTAATTTGTGATAGATTATCAGAACTAGAATAGTAGAGTATGTGCATCTTTATAAATAATATATCTCTTCCCCTTAATAGTAATCTCAGGAAGTTTGATAGATTCAGCTATTTAAGATAATAGAGGAGAAAGTGATATAATAATAAGATAAGTATAATAATTTAGAGTTATTCTACTATATAACTGAGAGAAGAAAATCCTAATCATGCTAGTGCATGTAAGGAGGCTGCCTATCTCAAATTTCTTTAATGAGGAGAATAGAAATAATTAATCTCAGATATTAATATAGGAATAACATTAATCTTATTAAATATAATAGAAATATTATTATATTATTACTGAAAAGTATTACCTTTAAAGCTTAGAGATTTATTTGATATAACAAAAGAATAAGATGCTATTAATATATATATATATAGAATCTCATTGAAAGTATTGAGAAATATATATATATTTCAATGAGTATTGCTGATTTTCTACTATAGTAATTCTAATTAGAAAATAAAGATAATAAAATTTAATTTAATTAATCATATTATTTTATCCTCCTTCCTATCTCCACTCTATTATACTAAAAGAAAAAAATTTAAAAAAACTCCTTTTTCTTCTTCTCATCCTCCTCCTCCTTTTTATTCTCCTTCTTCTTATCTTTTTTCTCATTCTTCTTCTTTCTCTCTTTCTTTACCTCTTCATTCTTAATAATCTACTTCTCCTTCTTCTCCTCATTCTTCTCCTCCTCCTCATTAGAGGTGAGAACAACCTTAAACTTATCCTCTAGCATCTCTTCTGATAGAGGTAGCTCCTCATGATGAGCTAGATCAATCTAGACATTAAAATCAGTTATCTTCTAATTAGCTGTATTAGCATCAACTCTAATAGTAAGAAGATTGACTCAGTTAGAGAGTAATGTAGCCTCTTTGATGTTCTAAATCATTATATGCATGTAGAAGATGAAGAGGTCCTTAATTCTCTTCTCATTATAAACTTACTAATTTATTTAATTAGATTAAAAGAGTATTATTAAAGAGTGTGATTAAAACTCTTATCTACTTAAGCTTTTTAGTCTTATACTCTAGAATTCTCTTAATCTACTTTTAATAGTATTTCTTTCTAATAGTCTTCTTTATAGTCTTCTCTTACTCTACCTTCATCTTATATTATTTTTAAGAGTACTTCTAGTCTTAATGCTTCTGCATCAGCTACTCTACTACCTTCTTCTTCAATTTCTTATGCTCAGTCTTATTGGTCTTATTTCTAGTATAGATTAGCTAAATTCATATACAAGTATTATTATAAATTATTATTATTTATTTTCCTTGTGTAGCTTCTTTAGTACAACATGGCATACCTTATAGTTAGCTTCACCCTGTTTGAATGCTTCCTTCTTGGGCTCCTCAAGCTGATGATAATACTTATAGGCCTTAGTTGTGTAAATCTTAGAGGTAGATGAAGATATAACTAATAGTAGTAATAGAAGAGAGCAATAATTATAATAGTGAAATAGAGATATTGAAAGAGGAGAGGTGGGATAGTAGTAGAAAAAGAAGAGAAGAAAGAGAAGAAAAGAAGAAAAAATAAAAAAATAGGGGAAATTTCTCTAATCTAAAAGTAGGTTATTTACATTTAATATATCTATATTTAATATTTTTTGTATGATATTATCAGGTAATTCATATTAGAAATAGACCTAGGTGATGATTATAGATTGCTAGAATAATTAATTAGAGTTGGAATTTTAATAATATTTTTTTTTTTTTCCCTTCTCTTTTCCTCTCTCTTTTTCTTTTCTCTATCTATTTTATTTCTCCTCTCTTATTATCTCAATCAGCTGTATCTTTATCTTCTCTACTTTTTATTTAAATATATTGATATCTTCTTTCTTAATTTGAAAATGCTAAAGTACATTCTCCTTTCCTGCTAAGTAGTGATGAAAAATAGTGTGCCTGATTACAAAGCAGTCTATAAGGCATGTGTTGCTGAGTAAGAGACCAAGTGGGATTAATATCATACTAAGCTCCTTAATGCCTTGAAAAACTACTGGGTTAAATGCAATTCTAAGCCCTACTATTATTATAATAAGAATAATAAGTTATAGTTATACTTTTTAGTAATACTCAGCAGCTCATTTAGATTAATAAAGTGAATTCAGAAGATCTGATTCTATCAGAAATCTGAGAAGCTTATTTTTATTAAGGCTGTAATAGCACATCTGATCTGCAAGATTAATAATAAGAAGTATTACTTTCAGTACTTTACTCTTAATGTTATTTAGTTGGCAGTAGAAACAGCTCTTATCATTCTTTTTAAATGTAAGTTAATTACTCTACTAAGTCTACTAAATATGTATACTGATTATATTATGAATATAGGTAGAGTTAAAATGATAATACATGAGAAGTAGTTAACTCTTAGAGTTAAAAATATATGGTTGATAAGGGAGGTAGTAGATGTAATTAAATTAGAGTATTTTGAGTAAACTACCTTTAAGGTTTAAGAGGGTTTTTTAATGTTTTTGTGTGTTTTTAGTTTTTTAGTTTTTTTAGTTTAGGGTTGAGGCTGGGGCCTTCAGGCAATGAAAAATAATAATATTTAATAATACTTACTAGTGTAAATCTTCCAATTTGAAATTATTATATAATGTGTGGTAGAGCTACTACTGGCTTGACACTATTAATAATACATATAATTATAATTAGGTAATATTATAGTATTTCTGGTCCCATTTGGTTCTATATATAGATAATGAGATCAAATAGGATTAGAACTGAAAAGATAGATATATAATATAATTTATAAGTAAAATATTCCTTTATAATATAATTCTGAATTAATTTATCTATATTATAATATAATATAGTATCTATATTAAAGTGATTTTATATAAAAAGAGACTAATATATTAAGTAAAATGATAAAAGTATATTTTAATCCTGGTTCCAATATAGTCTCAGCAGCCAGTCTAATTATAGCTCTATTCTAATTTATATGAAAGACACTTAATTATTATAAAAAAAGTACTTTATTTATATCTAAATTAATAAGTATTTTCATCTCAATAAAAATACTACATCTATTATTAATTCTACTTATTAGTTATTAAAGAATGATTTTAAGATCAATCTCTATAATTTAAACAGTATAGTAAACTAAATGAAAAAAATTATTTTATATATTAATAGAGATATAAAATAATATATAGAGAGAATGTAATTAGCTATTAATAGAAACCTTCTTACCTCTCTATTTAAAGATGTTGTCTGCAAAATCTTGCCTCTTACACTTTATAAAGTGAAAAATCTAGTTAATAGTAATTTAATACATCTAATATATCTCCTACAGTGCAGAAAGATCCTTTAAACTATTATAAAACTTCTTTATTTATATAAAATTGATGATCTTTACTGAGGAGAATAATATATACTTAAAATACATGATTTTTACTTATAGTAGTATTTATACCTCTATATATCTCCTCCTATTAAAAATATACATCTCTAAATTTAAGAATCATCATCAGATACTATTTAAAATTCTGAAAGACCTTGTAGTATCTCTAACTACCTTCCAAATTGTTACCTGTAGACTAATAATTGTTGAGAATCATCTGAATTTGAATACTCTGACTCAGCACTGAATGGTAGTGAGGTAGTGTATATTCTCCCTATACAGAGAGAGTATGGTAGGCATGGCAGGCATGGCAGGCATAGTAGGTATGAAGAGTAGTAGAAAGTACCAGGAAGGCAGTAAAGGGAGCTAGTCCTAAATAGGAAATAGAGTCTGATTTTTTTTATTACATTTTTAAATGAATTGGCTAAAATCATTAAATCTTTACTGGCATGAGTGGGCACTCAGTGCTCACTATATTGACTATGTTGGCAGTTTTGATGTGGTAAGATTACATAAGCATGCCAAGTCACACCTTTCCCTATTAAGACTAGTTGACCCCATAATGGGCTTAGTGCCATCTTTAATTGATGCTAATGCCCAATCAGGTTAGAAGGGGTGTCTGGGAACGTGGAGGGGGTGTCCAACTACACAATCTCTATATATATATCGCCACCTAGCATTCTTGAGGTCGCTGCAAGTTCAAATAATTTAGAAATCACATATCCCCGGATGGTTGAAGGTAGGTTGATAGATAGAGAGTTTGATATAAGAAACAAAAGTCCAGGAAACCAAGGCCCAGAAACGAACAAACAAGTAAATAATAATAACAATAACAGCTAGCTACCATACAAACCAAACCCCTACACGCCATTTCATTCCAATTCCCATTCCCATCCCTATTCCCATACCATTGCAACCCCCCCTATCCCTACCCCTACCCAAAAACCCCAACCCCAACCCCAACCCTAAACCTCAAAAATCTCCCCCATCCCCACCCCCGCCCCCTGCGCCCCATACCTACACTCGACAAGATCCAACCTCCACCCCTTCCACCCGCCCAACGCCTTCTTAACCTCCGCATCCCTCTCCGCCCTCTTCCTCCTCTCCTCAGCCCTTTGCGCCTCCGCAAACGCCTCCTCATCGAAGAATTCCCCACCATCATCCTCCTCCTCCAAAAAGCCCCCGTCATCATCTTCTTCTTCTCCCCCTTCCGCGCCGCCCTTTTCAGAAATGAAGCCCAACCCCCCGCGGCCACCGCTCGCGCGATCTCCGGTGCTGCCAGTGAACGCGGCCAGGCCGCTAGAGAGCACGGTGGAGAAGGAGGAGTGTTTTTGCTGTTGTTGCTGCTGCTGGTGTTGATGGGCCTTGATAGCAGCCAAGCTGCGGAGACGAGAATGGTGCGGCCCACTAGGCACACCGCCAATGAGATCTACATCATCAAAGGCACCGGCATCGTGGGCGTGATGGTCATGTTCAGAATCCTCCGGCACCTCGCCATGATGCGCGCCAGTGGCCTCGGAAAGCTCCCTCTTCCTCTCCTTCCAGATGCCCCGTCTGAGATCGAAATTCTCCCCCTCCAGCTCACGCACGCGCTTCTCCAACCGCATCCGCTCCTCATCTTCCAACTCATCTAGGCCGTCCTCGGCGCCCCCGTCGCCGGCAGCAGCGCTGGCCTCTCGCTTGCGCATCCGCTCGCGCTCCTCTTTTAGTCTGAGATTTTCGTTCTCGATAGTGACGAGCTTGCGCTTGAGCATGGCGGCGTCCTTTTCGAACTTATCTCTCTCGCGCAGGCGGACGGCGGTTCGGTTCTCAGCTTCCTTGTGCAGGTTGCCTAGGGCGGCGAGTTTCTTTTCTAGAGTGTCGATTTTCTTGTCCGCGTCGGATTTGGCGGTTTGGGCTTCTTCAAGTTGGCGTTGGAGGGTTTTGATGAGGGTTTCCGTGGAGGTTTTGTCGACGCCTTCCTTGACGGCCTTTTCGGCCGCGCGGGTTAGGGCGTGCTTGGTATCTGTTAGCTCGCGGGTGGATTTTTCGAGGGCGTCTTCGGCGCGGGAGAGTTTTTCTTCTAGTGCGGTGATTTGGGATTGGGCGGTGGATGTGGTGGTTGATTGCGAGTTGAGCTGGGCGCGGAGGTTAGAGATTTCTAGTTCCATTGCTTCAATGGTAGCGGATTTGGAGTCTAGTTGTGCGAGGAGAGCGGAGGGTGGTGATTCCGAATTGCCAGATACAGAGACACTACTCGTCGCCCGATGGGACTTTGTATGGAGTAGGGAATTTTGCCGCTGTAGAGCTGTGATCTCCGCTTTCTGCGAACAAAACAAACAAGTGTTAGCTTCCAACCTCAACCTCAATCTCAACATCTCCAAAGAGACAAAAAACAAAAGGAAAAAAAGAGAATAAACCCACCATCCTCTCAACCTCCTCCCCCCTCTTCTCCGCCTTCACCACCCTCTCCCTCAACTCCACCAGCTCCCCCCCCGTCTCCCTCAAATCCTCCAACTGCTCCTCCGACCTCTTCCACCGCGCACCCACTTCCTCCACCTCCCTCTCCAGCCGCTTATTATCCCTCTCTAACTCCTCCA
Source organism: Onygenales sp. PD_10 (assembly GCA_032988465.1). Lineage (NCBI taxonomy): Eukaryota > Fungi > Ascomycota > Eurotiomycetes > Onygenales > Onygenales sp. PD_10. The sequence continues at coordinate 10,763 of JANTQH010000190.1, forward strand.
GCCGCTGCGCTTGCTTCCTAAACACCTCGGGGACATAGCCACCCTCGGGACTTAGAGGGGGTAAGGAGGGCGACTTGATCGATGACTGTGGTTGTGGCTGTTGCCCGGAGACCGAGGTGCGGTGGAAGTCGGAGGAGCGGAGCTTGGACTGGAGGGAGAGGGATTGTTGGCGCCCGTGGGCGCGGGAGGAGGAGGTAGATGGTTGTTCTTGTTCTTGTTCTTCAGCTTCAGCTTCAGCTTCTAGTTCGGGGGCTGGCTCAGCTGGTGCCTCTTGCGCGGGCTCTTCAGAAGGAAGAGCTTCATGCTTCTCTACCTCCTGAGCAGCATCGGCGGCCTCATCCCCATCCCCCTCCCCCTCCCCTCCGTCTGTCTTTTCGGCCGCCGGCGCCGTTGCCGGTTCAGCTTTCGCAGCCTTCTTGCTCCCCTCCCCACCACCGCCGCCACCACCTTTCTTCCCAGCTTTCTTCTTTTGGAGCTGCGCAACCTATTTGATGTCATTAGCATCCATCCCTCCATGGCCATGGCAAGGTGTACATAAAAAGTAAAAATGAAAAAAAGAAGGCGTGCAAATTCACTCCCCACCCCATCTGCAAACAGCTGGGTACATATCACCCCGTCGCGAAAAATGCCACAGTATCCCCCCGCCCAACCCCAACCCTACCAAAACAAGGAGAGTGAGTTAGATAGTAGAGTAACATACCCGCTTCTTCGCCGCAGCCAGCTTCTCCGCTTTCGTTTTCTCGTCTGCGTCGGCCATTGCCCTTTTTCGCAGAGGAATATATGTATATGTTTTTCAGCGGTAGGATATGCCCCCGATTGCTTGGTCTGTCGGGCTGTCTTCCAAGGTTGTTGTTGATTGACAGCTTGATGGTTGAAGTGTTTTGGTTGGATGAGGTCAGGGATCATGTGACCCGGGTCGGTGATTACGTCATCGAGGGTGGGAAGTCTGGGGATTATCTAGAGGTTATCCGGGGAATTGGATTGAGAATATGTACGATAACAGATGGACTTGAATGAATTGATACAATGTTGAATTACTACTCGTTCCCAAAATTAAAGCAATTAAGAATAAATAACAACAGTGAAATGCAATACAAAGTAACAGAGCAAAAGATGGAAAAACACAAAGCAGCATGCATGCTAATCCGACCACCCACCCACTAACCTTCCTAGACCCGAGCCTATCCCATTAAACAAACAGTAAGAGAAGAGAGCGAAGTAATCAAGAAACACAGCTGAGATGAGGTGTGGTATCATTCGTTAAAACGGGAAAGGGGGACTGAACGCCAGCCTCCAGACACCTCAGCTGGGATAAAATCAGACAATAAAAACCGGGTAAGACTCCTTATTCGTTGCGGAAAGCTTTCAATTTCCTTGGTCCAGGCCTCGGATGAACGTAGACCTTTGGTAATGCATGTGTTGAGCAATTTGACTGTGAGGAGTAAAGCGTTGAGATAACCGCCTAAACCTCCATAGTATCGGCGATTTCCTCGCTCATCGCGCGAACACTGCTCTTGCTATTCGACCTCGACCGTGCCTCCTCGTCACTAAGAAGATAATTACCGTCGTCGTCAACAACCGGCCGGGCTGGTCTCGAGACTTGTTCTTCTTCCTCGTCACTACTGTATTCAGGCATGTTGAGCGTTGCGCGATCACCAAGCCAGTATCGGGCACGCTTCCTGGCACCGTAATCGGGCGTCAGGAATCCGTCATCGCCGGCTCGTTTACCAGCCAACGATGGGGTCATGGTTCCATCTTGTGTATGGCTGAGGATGCTAATTCCACGGAGATATAAATAGCAGACGCGTTTCCGCACCTTGTTGAAAAAGAAGTAGTTTAGACTCCAGATAGCACCATCCTCGCCATCGTATGGGTCCTCTTCCGGGGCGTAGCAGAATACACCGCACTCTTTCAACGACATCTGGTCGTCGATGATTTTCCACATCCTAGGCCCCCATGAATGTGTCGTCGCTGTTGGGTGTGGCCCGGAGGCTGTGGTAGGTGTAGGAGGCGTCACATCTCTCTCGAGTCGCGGTCGAAGGTTAAACAGGGTTGTATCGATGGTATTCATGACGCGTTTCAGGCTCTTCTCTCGACGGAAATCGGACGGCCGAAGGAGATGGGAGAAGTCGTAATCGGGATGGCTAGCATTGAGGGTTGCGATAAGGTATGCGAAGGTGCGTCGACTTGAATGTTCGCTCAATGGACCGAACGGACTGGAGCGGGAGAGGTTTAGCGAGGCGGCAGCGTTCGATGCATTCGGGGGCGAAAGAGAGGCGGAGAGGCGCAAGAGCGACTCATATTGCGATTCCAGCGAGCTCTCGATGTTCTTGTACAGCTTCTTATCGCCTCCTGCGGCCTTTGTGGTGTAGAGATCGCATCCTCCAACGACGTGGCAGTCGGCGGTGTCAAAGTTGAGCGCGCTGGTCACGTCTTCAAACTCGGAAAGAGGAAGGAACTATTGGGGGTGGTTTGGTTAGTATTGGGATAGTTTAGAGATGGGTATTCCATGGATATGTCTTCGGACCTTCATCCTTGTTAAATGTGATTTTGGTGATTTCAGCAATCAAGCTGGTCTCTCGGTAATTGGACTGGGGCTAGTGAGCGGTGTAGAGCCGAGGTCAATGCAGGAGACAGGACAGGTTGACGGCAACGGCAGCCAGTCGAACTTTGTCAAATCGTCGTTATCGGGGAATAGGCGTGTTGTCAACGCTGGGCGGCACGCGGCGAGCGGCGCGGTGGAAGTGAGGTGATGGGGAGGGAGCCTGCGTGAGCAAGTCGAGCAGCGATAAGCGCGTTCCAGGCTGGGTGCAAGGACAACTCTTAGGGGACCGACTTAGCCAGACGGAGCGTCTAGCAGGAAGCAGATCTGTGTAGACGGGCCATAGCGGCGAAGCATGCGATGGGGAGACGGGCGATGGGGACAAGATGAAGTCGGCCGGATGGAGACGTTGACGCCGACAACGATGATATGATGATGATGATGCGACCGGCTACGTCACGTGGTTGCGCCTGAACTGGCCAGTGGCGTCACTTCCCGATCCGGCAGCCAATCAAGCGCGCCACGTGCCGCGGGTCAGGTGACTCTGCAACTGCGGCAGGAACGGCCGTCTCTACGGAAGGACCAGATGGGGACGGGAGAGGAAAGGGCAAGGGCGGTATCTGAGACACAGGAGTCGACACTTGGCAGGAACGATCAACCTCCTCCCAGCCAGCCCCATATCAACATATGGAACGCCGTATCCTTGGACAAGAGGATATCGCCCACAACGCCAGGTTTGATATCAGCAGCTAAACAGACCAACCACCACCACCACCATCATGATCATGATCACCACGGCATCTCAATAACCGACAATCACCTAGAACCCAAGCTCTCTCAATCTGGCTAGCTCCGGCTCAGATTCCTGTAACACTCAACCCAACTCGATCAGCAAATTCGAATCCTAAACACATCAAGTGAGAGAGAAACACAAAAAATAAATGTATATAGATTATATATACGTGAACAAGCGGCCCCCAAAAAGCAAGGAATCACCAGGACACCAGGTGGGCAAAATCAAAGCATCGAAACCTAAAAACAGGACCCGCACGCGTAAAAGTAATCGAACTCGCTAACAACAGAACAAAAACGGCGGGGAATAAATGTTGGTGTGTGTGTGTCATGTCCATGTCATGGTAGCCCGCTACATAATCTTCGTAACCACATCTTGCTCGACCTGATTGCAGATGGGCGACCCAGGAGATTAGCCAAGTCTGGAGCAGCAGAAAGGACCGGGTATGTGAGCCACTTGCATGGACAAGGGAAGGTGTAAAGGAAGAAAGGGAAAAGAAAGGGAAAAGGACAAGGAAAAGAAAGGAGAGAGAAGCAAACAAAAGAAAGATAGGAAACACACAAAGATTCACACAGACGATAGACAACAGACGATACACCCACGTCTTTCAACGGACAGTTTCATCCAGTTATCTTCCCAAAGACAATCCCCCAAATAATACCTCACCCCCAAAAAGGTCAAATCACGAAAAAACACCCCCCTCACTCACCTCCATATCTTCCAAACTGTCCTGCTGCGAAATACACCGGAGCACATTCTTCTTGCTGCTCTCCTGCATCTCCCCCGCCAGCAACAGCTCGTCCAGGATAAAATACGCCTTTTGGAAATTGAAGATGATGTCCAGCTCGCACACGTTGCCGTAGTACTTGTCCATCTGCTCGACGTAGCGGTGCACGATCTCCAGCGTGATCAGCTCGTTGTCCTCGGACGAGCAGCCGGCGATGAAGAAGAGGGAGGCATAGCGGCGGTAGACGACTTTGGTGTCTGTGGATGGATTGGTTAATGAGGCGGGTTCTATGTTCGGCCATGTAGAAATGGTGGCGGTAGGGTGGTAGGCCTGATTTTCCCGCACCTTTATACTCTAGAAAGTTGCACATGCGAGTGCGTCTGGAGAGGACGAGCTGGGTCACATCCTTGATAATCTTGGCCTTGTCCTTAGGCGACAGAGTAGTGAACCATTTTGCCAGTCTCTGTTCCAACGGAAAACAGTCAAGAAAAGAGGGTGGCGGTCAGCGCATGGAACGAAACATAAAAAGCCGCCCACTTGTTGCGGGTTGCGGGACTCTGGTGGGCGACGAGACAACGTACCACTTTGCCCTGTCTCGACAACAGGATCAGGTAGCTGCAAAACGCACACTGTCAGCTGCGGGGTTCTCGGGGCAGATTGTCAAGGCGCTTACTTGATTGCCATACTCTCGACGGCACACAATGAAGGGCAATCGGGGGGTTTGTCTGGGTTGGGGGGTTCGAGGGTTTCGGGCGGAGTGTTTTTTCGTTGTTCGCAATCGGCGCCCAAAACAACGCCAAGACCGGCAGAATCCACGCCTGGCTGACCAATCACCGCCTTCTTGTTGCCGGTGCCCCTCTAAGATGCTGAGATAGACGACGAGACGATGAATTATTTGGATGGACGACAACTTGCTTCTATTCAGGAGATGCAGACTTGATTTAACAGATCGCGGGCTTATTATTCTGTCACTAAACCTTCTAGCACTATCCCGACAATCGACGCGCACGCAAAAATGAAACTCATCCTCTCTACTTCGTACGCCGCAACCCCTCACCCTACATAGTACTAGTAGTACTACAAACGCATAGTATTTACATTCAAACAAAAACTAACCCAGTCCAGAAACATAATGAGCGGCGGCCCCTCCGTCATCCGCCGCCTCCCCAGCAACAAATCAAACGTCGAACTCCTCAACGCCCTCCGCTCCAACTTCGTCGCCGCCCAACAGATCGAACCCACACACACCGACGGCGCCGGCTCCACGCACGCCGCCGTCCACGCCGCCGCGCCCCAGAAACTCTCCTACAGCGACTACACAACCTGGACCTCGAAGCAAGGGGATACACTATACGTGCCCGCGACGGACTTTTCCGTCCCTGGGTTGACGGAGGACCGCGACCAGTATGATATCACTGTAAAGCTGTTTTACCTCCCGGGGATCCCCACGTCACGCCGCTGCGCGCATACGAGGGAGGCTGTGGATTTGGTTCTGAAGGAGTTGCATGTTTCGTCGATTGATTTGCTGATTGTTTCGTTTCCGGGGATATCGTTTGATGCGGACGAGAGTGATGAGGAGGAGGAGGAGGAGGAAGGGGGGGAACAGGAAGTAATAAATGGCGGCAACGCAGAACACCAACACCAGCAGCAGCAGTCTGAAATGGACAGCATTATACAGACCTGGCGGACGCTAGAATGTCTTCAGGAGCAAGGGATGATCCGGCAGCTGGGGCTGGCGGAGTTTGATAGCGAGCGACTAGCAAAATTCCTCCCGCATACCAAGATCCGCCCATCGGTTGATCAGATTAATGTGAAGGACTGCTGCGTCGTGCCCAAGTCGCTGATTGTGTTTGCAAAGGGGGAGAATATCGAGTTGCTGACGCATAATGATTGTACGGATATTTTGCCCAGGGGCACGACGAGGGATTTGCTGTCCAAGGGGGAAAAGGGGGCGGGCATATTGGCCGTGTCGGCGGATGCGGAGGATGGTGGGCTAAAGGGGGATATTGAGCCGCAGTGGGTGGTTAAATATACGGCTGTGGTTAAGGATCGCGGCGTGATTGAGAATAAGGGTTACTTTGCGCTTGCCGAGGTAGGGAGCTGTATCCGTCCATCTGAATGAGTTAACTAGTTAATTATGTGGCGGCCGCGGAGCGGCCGGTCTGTTTGTTGTTTTTTTTTGGTTTTAATGAGCCCAAACGTCTCTCATGCATATTTCCGTGTTCCACTCTGTCCTGATCAAGCATGGCGAATATGTAGCATTCCGTCCCGTCTTCCTCTCATTTTTTAAATATATCCCACATTTATTTCTCAACCAGGAAAGAAAAGATAACCACGAAACCCAGCTATCAATTGCATCAATTGAAACAATCAAAAATCACCCAATCATACTCCTCTTCCTCCCCCTCATCCTAACCTGCTCCAACTTCTTCAACACAACCTTGGCCCCCCTATAACTCTCCGCATACCCCCTAATTACCTCCTCAAAAAACGGCTCCGTCCGCGGATGCGAGCTCCCAAACGCCCGCTCGAGAACATACAAATCCACCGCGCGATCTTCATCCTGCACACTCTGCCCCGCCAGCCCAAAATCAATCAGCACAACCTCCCCATCCATCTCCGGGCGGTCCGTACTAGTTATCATCTCCGCATCCTGCAAAATAGACGTGCTCGCGGGGAGATCTTCCGAGACGGGAGCTGGGAGTTGATTTGCTTCTTTTTCCTTCTCGATGGCGATCGCGTGGGCGGGGCGGAGGATCAGATTGCTCGTGGTGAGATCACCGTGGACGATACCGGCTTTGTGCATGGCGCCCACGGCGCGGCCGATGTTTCGTAATAGCGCGCATACCTCCTCTTCACTCTTTTTGATTTGTTCCTCTGCATTGCTATCTATTGAATAATCGCCCCCTTGCTGCTGCTGCTGCTGCTGCCGTTGCGCTTTCAGCCACTTCTCCCACTGATCCACCACCTGCCGTACTACCACGCCCTCCACCCATTCCATCAATAACCACGCTGTCCAGCCACCACCACTCCCACCACCACTCCCACTCTCATTATTAACATCCCCATCCCCACCCCCCTCCACATCCAACCCCAACACACCAGGCACCGGCACTTCCTCCCTGGCCAACTTCACGAGACAACGGGCTTCCTGCAGGATGCGCTGGCGGGATAATCGGCGGTCGAGGATGGGGTGGCGGTAGGGTTTTGAGGGGCGGACTTTGAGCGCGGCGGGGATGGAGGGGGTTAGGTAGTGGGTTTTGTAGAGGCGGGCTTCGGCGCCTTGGGCGAGGAGGTGGGCGGGGGAGGTGGTGAAGGGGGGTGGGAGGGGGGGTGGTGTGTAGGTGTAGGTGTAGGGTTGGGTGGTTGACATTGTGGTGTTGTGTGTGTGGGGATGTGAGGGGGGTGAGGTGAGGGTATGTATGCGGTGTAAGTTCAAGTTGTTATGGTAGTTTGTAGATTGGATTGGATTGGATTGTTGATGATGATGAGGGGTGAAGTGGGATGTTTTTTTCTTGGTTCAGTCTGGTTGGTTTGGCGGCAATCGGCGCTAAGGAACCGCTTATTTGATTAGAGTTGGGCTCTATATCAACTTCAACTCCAATTCCAACTTCAATATATCCTGAATATGACTTCCACGGCATCATGCTGTATGGCATTATCAGAACTACAGGTATATAGCCGCTGTATTGTCGGCTATCCCCACTCTCCCTCCATCTTAACCACCCCCGCCTCCTGGGGTTATGTACCAGTACTGCTGTGCGATGTGGTATGATGTGAGAACAAACAACAAAGGAACCTCCAGAAAGATTGATCTTCTGTTGTACTCCCCTCTTTATGGTTTCTCTTACAATGCTCTTATTTGAAATTTGGGGTTTGGTCTTGGAGTTATCCATGGCGGGCTAGCTCTACTCCGTACAGCAGTGGGAGTGAGCATGCCATGTTATACTCCCCAGCTATTTACATATGCCACTGCTGCTCTGGAAGATGGAGCCCACCTGGATTGAATATCTCCTAGAGCATCAACCAGACTCCACGTATATATGATACTCCGTATAGAGTCGGGGTATGAGCATCAAAATGCGGTGAATCCAACCATCCCACGCACACACAGATATTGAAATCCGTGATATAGCCCACCAGAGCCGCCCATCGCACAGCAGAAATTAGTTAGCCATGCCGGTGGCTGATTCTCGGGGGTTTCTTTTCTGGTTCTGGCTGGCTGAGCCATTCTTCCCGCTCTCCATGTGCGCGCCCAGACGGGAACGGCCGTTTTCAAATTCTCATTCAATTACAGGCTATTCTGTAGTGTTTCCCCCTTGAATCCTGGCCCTGGCCCTAGATTGCCCCGTCCCCGATGAATCTCTTCTTCAGATCCTTGCAGTGTCATGGCAGTGTTCTGTTTGTCGTTCGTCTCAGACAGTGAAGGCTGCGGTGACTTCTTCCCGCCGCAGCCATTGTTCTCCTCCCGCAGCATTGAGATGGTTGATATTGTTCTCGGCGCCAAACCACCCCCTGAGTCTCCTTGATGTCGTTTGACGCTTCGATTCAACCTCGGGTTATTCACAGCCTGCACAATCGAAGGTGGTTTCTAGTGCGGCCTCGCGTGTATTATGTGTCTCTCTTTTCTGTGATACCCGCCCTGTCCTGTCCCACTCGGCTTCACCGTCTCAGATTGTTCTCCCGTCGTTCACTCAATTGCAAGGGCAGGGATCTATATAGGAGGCCAGAGCACAATCTCTCGTTGGGACTCGCTGTTTGTCCTTGCGCCTATTATTATTTACTTCGGGGTCAATGCCTCTCCGCCCAGCATTGTGTCGACTGTCACTCGATGGGCGACGGGAGATGGGCTTCGTAGTATTTTATCTTGCATCTCTGCCAGCTTCGTCTGCAGGTTTATTTTATATCTCCCTTTTCTCTTATATATCCCCTTCTGCAGTCGCTGAAACCATCAACTTTCTGGACCTCCAATCTTCATCTCTCTCTACTTCCATCTCCTGTGATATTACATAGAGTATATCTCTTTACTATGGCTTCACCACCCTCTGCCGACCCCTACCAGGGCACCGTCACCTTCCACTACGCCAACGGGACAGGATTCAACGTGCCTCTGCGCGACCTGGACAGCTTCATCCTGTACAGCACCCGCGTCTCCATCAACTACAGCGCTCAACTGGGCGCCTCTCTCATCCTAGTCATCCTCCTCGCCCTCCTCACGTCCCCCGAGAAGCGCCGTTCGCTTATCTTTGCCCTCAATGCCTCCGCGCTGGTCTTCAACTTTGCCCGTCTGCTGTGCATGTCCATCTACTTCACCACCGCCTTTTCCATGCCCTACATCTACTTCTCCGGCGAGTATTTCCGCGTCCCCATGAGCGCCTACGCGTGCTCGATCCTCGGCGTGGTCTTCAGCTTCCTGCTCGTCGTGGCCGTTGAGTTCTCCCTCGTGCTCCAGACGCAGGTTATCTGCGCTACCCTGCCCGAGGTCCGCAAGTATTTGCTTCTCGGAGTGTCACTGGTGATCGCCTTGGTGGCGGTGACATTCCGGCTTGTCCTGACGGTGCAGAATACAAAGTTCATCCTCAACGCGCTTGATTTCTCAAGTTATATCTGGCTGCAGGAGGCCACGGCGATCACCATCACCATCAGCATTTGCTTCTTCAGTCTGATCTTCATCACCAAGTTGGGCATCGCGATCAATTCCCGGCGGCATCTGGGCATCACGCGCTTTGGGGCTATGCAGGTTATCTTCGTCATGTCGTGCCAGACCATGGTTATTCCCGGTAAGTTCTTTGAATCCCATCTACCCCTTAACATAACATATCTAAACGCAAAAACCATTCTAGCCATCTGCTGTATGATCCAATTCAGCTACCCACAGCTCGAACTAAACACCAACGCGCTCACAATCATGGCCATCTCGCTGCCCCTTTCATCCCTCTGGGCGGCCGCCACGATCAAGCACACGATCGAGACCGCCAATTCGACCCCGCATCAGTATCTCTGGCCCAGCTCGCGCAACAATAGCGTCGTTGTGGAAAGCAAGCCAGGTAGCTTTTCCGGGCAGGCTACGACTGTGCGGTCGGGCGGATCTGTGGCGGCTAGTAGTCTTTCGCCTGATCAGCTCGATCGTTTGTATCCGGAGCTTGAGGCGGGTAAGGGTGATTGAGGGGGTGGAGGGTGGCGTTTAAGGGGTGGTAGGTTTTCTTTTGTGAATAGCTATTGCTCTTTCGTGTGGGTTATGGGGTATTCGGTAATGGAACTGGGTTGTGGTGATTGTGGCTTTGTTGTTTGCTGAAGCAAACGGATATTTGATTTCTGTTTTTTCTCTCTTTCTTTTTTCAGATTATTCTATCTGGTGTGAATATGTTTATTACTTGCTGTATTTATTTATTTTTGATAGGTGGAGTTTTTTTAACTTTCCTTTGCATGCATCTCCTGGTTCTCCTTTTCTTCTATCTATGAGATCAGGTCGATTATTCTGCAGCAGCAGTTAGAAATAGACATGAGATCGATTCAAGTAATAATCTATCATTTCCGTACAAATAGCCGTCAATATTTCAGACCACAGGATCTAGTTCGTTAATAAATATCTACAAGTCCCAAGTCTGGGATCTCCCGAGCCGCCAACGACATCATCGCCAACCACCAAAACCAAAAGAAGCCAAGGCCCAACCCCAAACCAACTTTCTCCAAACCCAACCACCACCACCAACTATTTACTCCGCCATGTCGACACCTCCCCCGCGCCCATCCCGACCATGGCTGCAGTGCCACAGAAGACCCTGACCTGGCTATATCGCGTGCTCACAAACGTAAGCTCCTTGCCTCCATCTTCCCCTCCGACTTCCAACAACGGAGTGGCCTTGATCCATCGCTGACCGCGGCGAACAAAACACCACAGACCGACCAGGGCCCCAACCAAACCTATCTCGATCCTAACAGGACATACAACGATGTCGCCAGCTTGCTGGCGCAACATGCCGGCTTCGCCCCGCGGACGGATGTGTATAGTTCGTTTCCCTCCCCTCCCCCACGGTCCCCAATCCCAGACCACACACACCCCCCCCCCTCCCCCACAAATAAACCCCCGCCCTCCTCCAACCACCCTGCTAACACTCCCCTTAACCTCCAATAGCATACGAAAGCGGCACCTCAGCCCTCCTACTCCAAATCTCCGGCACCCTGCCCGTCACCTTCCGCGGCGCCGTGTACCGGTTTCCGATAGCGATATGGGTGCCCAAGGCGTATCCGCGCGAACCGCCCATGGTGTATGTTACGCCGACGCAGGAGATGCGCGTCAGGCCGGGACAACATGTTAGTGGGGAGGGGAGGGTTTATCATCATTATCTGGCGCATTGGGGGGGGGCGTGGGAGGTGAGTGCGGCTTTTCTTTGTCTTAAATTTGGTGGTGGTTTTGGGGAATGGGGGTGGGATGATGGCGGGTATCATCCTGGGAAGACAAAATGTGCTGACTTGGATATTTTATCTAGCGGTCTACGATTGTTGATTTTCTTTATATCCTACGAGATGTCTTCGCGAAGGAACCGCCGGTGATATCGAAGCAGCAGCAGAATGTGCGCCCTATGCCGTCCCAGCAGAGAGCTACGCCGCCGGCTGTTCCCCCGCTACCACCAGAGCTTGCTCCCACTTCGACGTCAACGCCGTCTCCTGTGCCTGCTCAGAGGATCCAGACTCCCCCGCGGTTACCGCCGAAACCAGGACAGGTGCCGGAGCCGCAGCCGCAGCAGCGGGAGCCTTCTGCTGAACGGAGATATAACCAACCGCCTCCTTTGCCTCCGCTGCCTGCTGATATTCGGGGGCAAGGGGGTGTTTCGCAACAACAACCTTACGATGATTCGCAGCATATGCCGCAAAGATCTAGTAGTTTAAGACAGTTCACACCCGCTACGCAACCCCCTTTGCAGCCTCTACTGCCACCAAAACAAGGTTACCAGCAAAACGGGTACCAACAGCCAAGTTATCAGGAACCTGTTAGTCCACTTCCTCCGGATAGTGCATTAACTTCACCACAAATTTCTCAAGCGCAGCCCTACCCGCCACAGCCATACCCCCAAGGTTCATACGCACAGCAGCGAATGATTCCACACCTCCAGCCTCGACCACATTCAATCCATACACCCTACGGCCCAACCCCAGTCCCCTATCCCCCCCACCAACCACAACAACCACCCCCAGCCAAGAAACCCGAAATAGACCTTCTCAGCGCGGACCTGGAACCCGACCCTCAGCCCATCGCACCGCCCATCCCCCCCAACCCAGAAAAGGACGCCCTTCTCCGCACCCTCTCCAAAGCCCTCACGGAAACCCTCCACTCAAACATCGCCGAAACAAACTCCCGCCTGCAACCACTCCACTCACAATCCCAAGCCCTCCACGCCGCCATCGCCACCCTCCAATCCGAAATCTCAGCCCTAAACTCCTTCCAATCAACCCTCCAATCCAACACCGCCATCCTCCAACAATCCCTCCACCGCGCCGACGCCGTCATCGCCGACGCGAAATCTCGACTCTCCTCCCCCGCCGCCCAACCACCAAACACCACAGCCCGCGACACTTCCACAACAACAGCAGCTACCAACGGCCTCCCAGCCATCGACGACGTGCTCGTCGCCCCGACCGTCGTGGGCAAGCAGATGTACGACCTTGTCGCGGACGAGCATGGGATCCAGCGCGCGATCTATGCGCTGCAGGCTGGGCTGGTGAAGGGGCGGGTGGGTGTTGATACATGGGCGAAGTTGACGAGGGGGCTGGCGAGGGAGGCGTTTTTGAAGAGGGCGTTGGTAAGGAAGGCGGGGAGGGGGATGGGGTTGGTTGTTGATTAGGCAGTAAGAATGGGGAGTGGGGATATTGTTTGATGAGATGTGGTTTATGGGTTATGTTGTTTTGTAGAAATTGGAGCTTTTTCTTTTCTTTATCCTTTTTTTTTTTTTTTTGAGTGGGCCGGATTTAGAAAGCGATATGTATGTATCTGTGGCTAACTATATGTCATATCTAAATGGGCTGCATCCATTTCATTTATTCTAAACCTTACCCCTTTCCTTTTTCCCCCTTGTCTCGAAGCAGCCAGTCGATTATTCAGCTCCAATCAACAAACCGTTAGATATGGATGCAAGCCTCGGGATTTCCTTTCTGAAAGCTTAACTGCGGCGGTAACAAACGTAACTAAATAAGGTTAAGGTTTGTCTGTGTACCTGCATTCCCAAGCTTGGGTCTAGAAGGCTGCGTAACGGGTGTGGCTGATAGCTTTGGGAATTCCAGTTTCCAGAGGGGGGTTTCTGAGGAGGGGGATTCAGTAGATGGGTATTGATTCGTAATGCGCATTGTGGTTGGATTGGTGTGGTGGTGCCCCCTTTTTATCAAAGGGGTATACACTATACATACTACTAGTAGTTTATGGTTGTTTGTATTCTCTTTCCATCTAGTTAGCCCTGTTCATGCAGTTGGAGAATGGATGGTAGATGGTGTCAATATGTAATGCATTTGATTTGAGATTTTTCTCGGACACTTTTTTATTCCTCCTGTTGGCTGCTCAACATCGTTCGACACGGAGCATGCTGTATCCGGATTAGCTAAGCGCAGCGGACCCCGCGGCCTCCGCCAACAACTTAACTATATCCCGAACCTCAGATCCAAGGCAGACATATTTTAACCATACTATAACTATATTGTATAAAGTCCATTAAATCCCCTATAACCAACCAACCCCCATCACAATCCGCTCACCCACCACCACCCACCACCCCCGGACCCAACCCAGCCCACCCCCCTACACGGGCGCAACCAACAATGCGCTTCCCCATCCTCCCCTTCATCGCCGGCTTTCCCATCCTCCTCATCGCGCTGATAAAATTCGACCAAGCCCTCCCGAGGAACTACATCTTCGACCCAGCGAGACTGCAGGAGCTCTCCAAGGCCTCCATCGCGCGCAATCCAAACAATGTCACCGAGCTGATGATGGATCTCACCCTGGCGCTGCAGGCGGAATATGGGGAGAAGCATATCCTGCCGTTCGATCAGGATCCGGAGAGATGGGTTTTTAGGTAATAACCTATGTGCCATGCCATGTTCTTCTACCTTCGAAGCCGATATATATATATATATATATTTATATATCTAGCTTTTCTGGAATGGCGAGTATCCGGTCATACTGACCCCAAAACCCCAACCGCATAGCAACCACGGCAGCGCAATGGGCGCAATGATAATCCTGCACTCGTCCCTCACCGAATACCTCATTTTCTACGGCACCCCGCTGGGCACCGAGGGCCACTCGGGCGTGCACCTGGCAGACGACTATTTCACCATCCTCAGCGGCGTGGAGAGACGGTTCCTGCCCGGCGAGCTGGAGGCGACGGAGTATTGGCCTGGTGATCAGAATTGGTTGCCCCGGGGCGTGGTGTCGCAGTATCAGATGCAGGGGTGGGCGTTGGAGCTGGCGCAGGGTGAGTTTGTTATTCTCTTTTCTGCTTTTTTTTTTGCTTTTTTCTATTAGTAGCTTAGTTTTGTTGTGCTTTGCTTCTGTGATGATGGATGCGGTGCTAACGATTGTGATTTTTGTTTTTTGTGATAGGCTGGATTCCAACGATGCTTCCGTTCGGTTTCCTGGATACGTTCACGAGCACGCTGGACCTGCGGAATCTTTGGAGGACGGTGTATTGGACCGCGAAGGCGATGTGGGGTCAGTTGTTGATTGGGAAGTTTTGAGGAATTGGCGTCGATATGGGCTTTTTTTTTTCTTTCTATTTCTGTATAGATATGTGGATAATTGGGGACATTGTTTAGATAGTTAACTTTTGACGTAATGGGAGAATGGATTGGTGATATCAGATCTGCCCAGGTGCGTTGGTGCTAAGCTTCCGTAGTACCATTGCCAGGAATGGCCGTAGTGAGATTGACCATCTCTGATTAGCTCGCCTTGAGGATGAGAGCCATGAACTGACCTAGGAGACTATGGCGAACGTATCACACCCCTTTGATCCTCAGAGTAGATTGTTCGCGAAGAAACTGGTAGATTTCGCGTGGGGCGGAATTACCCGCGGCTAACTAGCGCCAAGAGTGGGTTTGGGGATGACATCATCAAACCCTTATTGCACGCCAAGATATTTCCCCGGTGATGTCATCGCAGCTCGGCGATGATGTAGATGTAAGGTTGGGATATCAAGTTTTGCAGCGGTTGGAACTTGATTGGGGTATGATGATGTTGGTGGAGAGGGGGTATGGAAGGGGAGGTGAATGAGTTATATAAAGGGCGCTTGTGATCCTCTTTTGGGTGTTATCCTAAACAGCATTGGATTCAAAGTCAAACAAAAACTCTCTACGATCTATACGAATAAACAACTTCAAACAAACCATTCACCTCTAAATCCCACTACGAACACACACACCCTCTATCATGTCTTCCAGCAACAATCAATCCCAAGGCAACACAGCCTCGTACCTCGACTCAACCACCTCCACCATCAAAGACGCCGTGAACAAGGTGACCGGCAGCAACAATCAAGATGACAAGGTACATATAACATCACTTCCCCCCTCCCCCCCAACTTCCCCATTTTGATAACCATCATATATATACTAACCACCTCCCCTTCCCCCCAGCCCTCAAACGGCACCTACGACCAAACCATCGGCGCCGCCAAACAATCCCTCGGCTCAGCCATCGGCAACGAGAACCTCCGCCGCGCCGGCGAGGAACAAAACGCCCGCGGCCAGGACGAGCAGGCCCGCATGCAAGCCCAGCAATGGGGCGAGGGCGCCGCGGACCGTGTCAAGGGGAAAGTCGGAGAAGCTCTGTCCGGACCGGGCTTTGGAGGGAGTGATGAGGAGCGGGTGAAGGCTGAGGCGGAGAGGAGAGAGTATAAGCAGCTGCATCAGGAGGGGAAGGCGCAGCAGAAGGAGGCGGAGAGGGATATTGATCAGAGGTGGGGGTAGGAGGGTATAGATTTGCCTTTTTTTTTTTTTTTTGGTTTGTTTTTGACGAATTATGATGTTTGGTTTGTATGATATTATCTGGTGATTAAAGCCTTTGCAGACGAGAAAGTCGAGAATGATACAAGTTTTCAATCTATATCTACCTGGGGAGTGAGATGAATTTCACTCTGTACTAGTACTGTTGATAACGCCCTTTAATATTATTAAAATGCTAAAAACTTGGGTGAATCCCGCCTCTGACTAAGGTTTGTGAACTATAAACTGATTTTTACATGGTTCCAGCTCAGATTTCGCGTAAAAGGAGGTATAAAAGGATGTTGCACACTCAGTTACGTCGAATAGTTCCCGCATAGTTTAGAACATGATATGGGTTGAGCGCAGCATATTTTTGGCCAATATATTCCAGACATCCACTACGGAAATAGCAATTTTCCCTTTCAAAATTTCAATGACTATGATTTTCATTTGATATAGGAAATACTGATATGAAGATGACAACGGTTGAGGGAGCCAAGCCATTTGCTCGTGCCGTGGACCAACAACCGACTCTAGCGCAGGGGATAGGGGCACATCTACCCCAGCCTCACCATGAGCCCTTAGTCTCCTTGGCTGTGCCGCGGGTGGCATGGTCCCCGGGGTTAATATAAATGGCGGGGTCTTGAGTCTCAAATCCATCCTCTCCATTGCTGGCCACTGTACAGAGATCAAACCAATCATGGCCGGAGGCGAGATACCAAAATGCAAATTCAAGGCTGCGGCCGTCCATGCCGCACCCGTATACATGGACAAAGCTGCATCAACAGCGAAAACCGTGAAACTCATTGAGCAAGCTGCAAAACGGGACATTTCCTTGCTCGTGTTTCCAGAAGCGTTTATCCCTGGATTCCCAGTATGTTAACCATTGAACCCCCCCGGCCCCTCAATAACTAAATTACATCCCCTATTCCGTAGCTCATCCACACTAACACATACCATAGTACTTCGTCAACTGCTACCCGCCCCTCAAACAAGTCGACGCAATAACCAAATACGCAGAACAAAGCGTCGTCGTCGACGGCGACGAAATCTCCCAGATCCAAGCAGCCTGCCGCTCCTTCGGCGTCACCATCAGCCTCGGAATCTCCGAACGCGTATCTGGCGGCTACGCGCTCTTCAACTCCCAAGTCAACATCGACAACGACGGCACGATCCTTGGCGTGCATCGCAAAATCCAACCCACCTTTGCTGAGCGCTTTGTCTGGTCCCAAGGCGACGGCTCAACGCTGCGCTGCTTCAAGACGAATGCGGGATATAACCTGGGCGGACTGTGCTGTTGGGAGCATACGATGAATGGAGCCCGTCAGGCGCTTATTGCTGAGAAGCAGCATGTACATGCTGGCGCGTGGCCGGCGCTGTCGACATTTACTGGGTTTGAGACGGTGGCGGATCTGCAGATTGAGGCGCTGATGAAGAATCATGCGCTTACGGCGCAGGTGTTCGTGATTACTGCTGCGAATTATGTTGATGAGGGGTGTATGGAGTGGATGCGGGAGAATATTGGGGAGACGGACTTGGTTAAGGTTGGTGGGGGGTGGTCGGCTATTATTCACCCGTTCTGTTTTTATATTGCCGGGCCGGTAACGGGGGTGAGGGAGGAGTTTGTTGAGGCTGAGATTGATTTGGCAGCGGTGGCGAGTGTGAAGGTTTGGGTTGATGGTGCTGGTCATTATTCTAGGCCGGAGGTTGTCCAGTTTAATGTGAATCGGACGCCTGTTTGGGATGATGAAAAGGGGGACAGGGCTGATTTGAGGTTGAATTCTGGGCCGGGTATCATGTTCCCAGATGGCAAGGTCAATAGGGTGGTAGGAGATAATGATATTGGATTAAATGGAAAGCCTTGAGGAAGGGTGTCGGTTTTCTTGGTCGATTAATATGCCATATGTAAAAAGTTTGGGAAGAATATTAATCAAGTGTCCGGATATTTTGATCCATGATATAAGATATATAGACTGAAATAAAATTTCTGACATCTAACAGCGCTTGTACTGTCTTATCTTGCTCATCAAATCTTCCACCTCCCGAGACAGCTCGGGCAGAGTTGCACAGGGGGGTAAGGTCGGGCCTGCAGCTGGCTGCTGCGTTATGGAAAGGGATGTTGGATATGCGACCTTTTTAAAGGCATCGGCATCAACATCAATGTCTTTGTGTGCTAGTAGAAGTTCCATGATATTTTTATGTCCTTCAGCAGCTGCTATTAATAACGGTGTCGCCCCAAGCATATCTCTGCTGTTCACATCGATATCCTCGCGACGTAATAGAAGCCTCACAACATTTTCACGGCCCTCCATTGCAGCTATATGCAATGGTGTCCTCCCAACATAATTCTTATAACTCGGGTAAACATTCTTGGACTCGAGTAGAAGCTTCACAATATTTTCTGGCCCTGAAACAGGAGCAATATTCAATGGCGTTCCCCGCCAGCCATTGAAATTCACATGGATATCCTTGTGCTCCAGGAGGAGTTTCACAATATTTTCGTGTCCACTAAGGATGGCTTTGGAGATCGGTGTGTTTCTGAGAACGTCCTTGCCGTTGACATCAATATTCTGGTGCTCTAGGATGAGCTTCACAATATTTTCATGTCCACCATCAATAGCGTCAATCAGTGGCGTTCCCATTAAACCATTGATATTGACGTCGATGTCTTTATGCGATAGGAGGAGTTTTACGATATTCCCATGTCCACGACGGATAGCTTCAGTGAGTGGGGCCACTGCTCCAATATTGACATCAATCTCCTTATGCGCTAGGAGGAGCTTCACGATATTCTCATGTCCGCCACGGACAGCTCTGGCGAGTGGTGAATATGCCTCAAGAGCGTTGTTGTCGATATTCCACTCTACGGGCATCTCGTTCCGAAGTAGTACATTGACGATAGTCACAAAGCCTTGTAGATATCCAGAATCATCCATGATATTGACATCAATCTCCTTCCGCCTCAGGAGGAGCGTCACAAGATTTTCATATCCATCCTTGGCAGCACTGGAGAGCGGTGTGACTCCAAACTCATTCCTAGTATTGACACCGATATCCTGGTCGTATTCCAGCAGGAATTCAACCATGTCCGTGTATGGTTCCTGTACTGCGAATGCGAGAGGTGGGGTCAGCATCATTGCATTGAATTCGAGGGTGATGCCCGGGTGGTTCGAATCCCAACTGGAGCAGTCTTTTTTTCGACACTCCAGTGACCAGTCCCTCACGGTATTTTGCGTCGCTCAAGTCAATATTGCCGTGTTGCAGAAGTAGCTTCAAGATGTCTTTATTCCTCTTAAAAATTGCGGAACATAATAGCCGCGAGCCAAACAAAATATCAGAATCGGGATTTGGATTTGCATAATTTTTTGTCAGTAGAAGTTCAACAATCCGTGCCTGCTGATATAGTACAGCAATTCCCAAAGCGGCATTGACGTTTTCATCGTCTCCATGATTCTCGACTCGTTCAAGTAAATTTGCCATGATTGTGTCCAAGCCAAATCGGGCAAGATAAGGGGTAACAGCTAGCTCCCATTTGGGTGATTGGGCATAGAAGAGATTGGGTTTCGAATCTGAGTCCAAGACTTGTAAAAAGTTCATACATCTAGGTTGGTCAGCTAGCAGGGCGGAAACCATTTCGTTCATCTCAGGTTGGATTTCGCGGATAAGGGGGGCCCAGTTGTTCGCAGCGTGATCCAAGAAAAAATTTTGTCCCTTCCTTTCCGCTAAATTGTCGGACGATGGGCATGGATTTCCAAAAACGTCAAACATTAAATAAGTGAGGCAGGTAGTGGTGAGGTAGATCTTGGCTTCTGGGAAATAGTTTGGCAAAATCCTTTCCAGGTATTCCTGAGTTGTGTAGTGGATTAGCCGGATAATACCGTTATTTTTGTCCATGGTGACCAATCCAGCGCAGGCAGATACCATATCATCAACCTCGGGAATGAATTCCTCATCCAGGCTAGTGGTACCGGGCCTAACTGCAAGAGCATGTTGCATTTCAGCGGTGGTGAGAGGCCTGCGGTCATAAACTGCCCAAGCAAGCACCCTTTTCGCGAGCTCTTCAAGGTCTTCGCCTTGGTCTTTAATTCTCTCAAAGGCTTGGTCGTACGTCTTATCTAGCCCCTTGGCTCCTCTGGGTAACGTCTGTAACGCCAGACGAAGTGCACCTGCTGTTGGCTTCGTCATAAGCGAGTCCATATGAAGCTGGGCGAGCAGGAACCTGGAACAAGTCAGCTATATGCTGAGAAACTTTCAGATTTTACAGAGAACTTACATCCCATCAGTGGCGGCGAGGACTTCCCGCTTAACCAAAGATTGAAGATCGGGGTATTTCGAAAGGCGTGACCGGAGAAGGCGACAAACTCGGCCGTCCACATATTTTAAGATGTCACCGTCATTTGCGCGGATCTCCTTCTGAATAGTGCCTTCGAACTGAAATTCGATTTCGGGAATGAAACGCGACGTTGCGAGAAAACGGATGTCAAACTGTGACTGAAGTTTGAATATCCCAGAGATCATCGCGGTCCACCCTTCCTCCGAATACTTCTGTTCATCTAGAGCGTCAATGACGAGGAAAGTTTTCGAATACGACGCGATAACAGCTGTGAAAGTCTTCAACATTTGGTCAAGAGTCAAACTGGCTCTCGATCTTTTGTGCGTTTCGTACAGGTCTTTTATACCATCAGGTAGCAGATTTTTTTTCTCTATCAGCTGTTTTAAAACGTTCGCCAGCATGTCAATAGGTTTCTGTTCTTCGACTCGTTGGTAATTGCAGAAAAAATATGCAAGGCCAATATTCTCATCCCGACTGAATTTTCGTCTAAGGTTGTCAATAATCATGGAGGCTATTATTGTCTTCCCGGACCCTGGGATGCCTGGACAGAACATCGTAGCCCCGACCGTATTCATCCATGCGTCATATTCGCTCGAGTTTAGCATCCATTGTCCAGTACCCTCCTGGCGGCGGCCATTGAATTCTGCCTGCTGAGCAGAGTAGTCAATCGGGTCAAG
Organism: Onygenales sp. PD_10; assembly: GCA_032988465.1. Taxonomy (NCBI): domain Eukaryota; kingdom Fungi; phylum Ascomycota; class Eurotiomycetes; order Onygenales; species Onygenales sp. PD_10. Next base: position 31,802 of record JANTQH010000190.1, read on the forward strand.
CCAATTCAGAATGCTTTGAAGGCCCTTCTCATCTTTACGACGAACCAAATAGTCGACGTTTTCTTTGATTTCAATCACCTTTTTTCTATGTATTGCGTCAGATATTATTGGGTAATGTGAATGGAAAAGACTAACCCAGAAAGTTTATTGTAGAAAGTGTTCAAAAGCCCAATATTCGATGCGATTCGAGAACGGAAATCCCTCATCACATCCGGATCCCAAGACAACCTCTTCAACGCTTGGCGTGACCTCTCTCTAAGTCCTTCTGCGTTTGAAGCGAGGATAGCGTGCTCATCAAGCCACTTATCTAACTGTTCGAGAACGTTACGGCACCCTTTTGCAATATCGTTTAGCTCTCTCTGTTGATCCTCGGCTAGTTCTCGTTTCGGGAGGAAAATATCGATATCCTGGAGGAGAATGGAAAGGCTCCGTACTCTGCACAAGAAAAGTAAGTGACTATAAATGCAAAATAAGTCCATCATTCCTCTCATATAAAACTTACTCATCAGATATAGCTGCAAATTGCTCGGGCGCATCGATAAACCGTTGGCGAACCTCATTTGCAAGTCTGATGACAGCAATCACATCTCCAACGCTGTAGCCGAAAGCCGCCATGATTCCAAAAGGCTAGTTACACCAGCGAGGGAAATCGAAATTTAAGTGTCGTTTAAAGAGAACGGTCCGCGCCCGAAGGGAACGTAAAGGACGACTTCTTAAGCACTTTCTCAGTCCCAAACGACGCAATGTGATAAAGCAATATATTTTCGAAAGGCCTTATTATAAGCCACAGAAACCTCGATCGGAGACAGTAGATCGTCCAACCTAGCAACTTCAAATGGAAACACACCGTCGAGTGATGGGGAAGATGATGGCGGGGAAGGCGATGGCGGGGAAGATGCATTTTTGGAATGGTTTTGCCTTAAATTAACTAGTTAGTGGTTAGGAGGCACTGCAGTCATGCTGCATCGACAAGTCATGTTGACCAATGGATGAAGCAGCCCTTCCTTCTGGCTGAAATCTGAGCATCGAATTTCGTGAGGCGCAAGATGCAGAACTACACCTTTTCATGGCGATTCAGAACGACCAGTAGGAAATGAATAACTATCCATAACGACTAGTACCCAACCATTCCCCGCTGTGTTATGTCGAGGGCCTGATCATGTTGGCGACAGGCGATGGGATTCGGGGATAGCGTGAAGAGTTTTAAGCTAACGAAGCCTTAAGACCACCTGGGCAACTACTTCAAGGTACTAGACGTTCCTGCTCCGTAGCTCGGTCGTCCCACCTCTTCCGGGCCAAGCTCTATCAGTACTCTATCAAGTTGTCAATGAATAGAGGCGTAGAAATTATTCTAGATCGCCTTCTGTTTGTTGAGTGTATGTATTGTGAGATATCATCCTGCACACCATGGCTGTTGAAAATATGGCTGAAATTGGCGGGAAATACAATTGCGACATGACTCGAAATTGTTTCTGGCATGACCAATTATGATTGAAGGTCACAGCTTGTCGCTCATGGGCTGGAATCATCATCATGCAAGCAGCGTTTATTGTTCCCGACGGGCATTAATATAAAGTGGAGGAATCCCGGTCTCTCCATCAACCATGCGCACCCAATTCGAGTGCGGTCGGTTAAATAGACACCAATCCTTTATATATCGGCCCCGAATACCAAGCCCGAGCCATATTATTCGGGACCCGGCCCATGTCAGCTTCCTGCTATTACCTAAAGTTGACATTCATCGGCGCAGCGGAACATGGCTTGCTGGCTATTTTATCGGTCTAGCGGCACGGATCATATAAGAGTCCTAGCTTCTTTTAATATCTGATCCTCCCCGGTTTCCCCAGCTTTCCCTTGCAAGATCGTTCTTCGCCATGCTGGAAAGGGGGAAACCTGCCGATCTCTGCGGTTGACATCCCTTCGAGATTGACAGCAATTGGTTTACCTTAGCACTATGTGGTGCCATGGACTCAAGCTCAGATGAAAGCCGGGATATTGGAAGCATGTTTTTGAAACCTGTTCCCCAATCAGGTACAACCTTCCGCTGCGGCCTCCACGGGGAGAAAAATAAGCTAGGCATTGGTAAATGATGCGATACCCGAATAATTTAATCAGTGGAGTTAGAATTGTCCCGCAGATGGTTATAAACACAACAGGCGGACCATAGGGAGAGTTGTATCATTTCCCTGCGATCATACTGGATTCTTGAGCAGCCATGTCGTTGTCAAAGGTTCGTGTATTGGGTGCGATAACCCAATTCCTCGCGCTCTCGAGCCTATGCAATGGCTATCCAACTCTGTTGAATGGTCTTAAGGCTAGGCAGGTGGAGGAAATCGGAGAGTCATATGACTATATCATTGTTGGTGGTGGACAAAGTGGGATCGTCATCGCAAACCGATTGAGCGCTGATTCTTCCAGTGAGTGGCCAATACTGACTCCGTTGATGTCTCAAATTGCATGCAATAGGATAATAACCGTTTCCTCTTTTACTCTTCAAAGAGACCGTTTTGGTGGTCGAGTATGGCTACTTTGACAATAATCCGGCCCAAATCGAACCTTCAAGCGCCGGCAATTGGCCTGCAAGAGATATGTTCAATCTCTCATCGGTTCCCCAGACAGGGCTTGGTGGAGCAACAGGCGCAGTGTTTGCAGCGTCCGTAGTTGGTGGCGGCTCGACCGTTAATGGTATGATGCTGAATAGGGGTTCCCCGGAAGACTATGACAACTGGGGAAAGCTGGATAATCCTGGCTGGAATTGGGATGAGTTGTTGCCGTACTTTAAGAAGGTGAGGGAACAGGTTTCCTCTTAGGACATAGAGCATTCTAACCTCATGAACTTTAGCATTCGACCTTTCATCCTCCATCCGAGGAGTTGGCAAAGGAGTTCAACATAACCTGGAACATGGACGCCTTTGGCGATGGACCGATCCAGGAAAGTTATGCTGACTATCAATGGCCGGGACAAAGTAAGCTTTCTGGCACTATATTCCCTAGACTGTTTTGGTCGCAAGTGCTCATATTCTCCTCAGAGATTCAATGGGACGCAATGGTAGAAGCAGGCGCCGTACCTCAAGAAGAAGGATCCCTAAATGCCTATGGGGTGTTTTGGATTCCCGCCGCCATTGACCCTGTCACGGTCACCCGCTCATATGCCGTTTCTGGATACTATGATCCTGTTAAGGACCGGGAAAACCTCCAGATTGCGACTGGCACTCGTGTGAATGAAGTGCTCCTTGATGAAGATAAGCGGGCAATCGGCGTGACAGTACAGGCGAGAGGCACGCCGGATGGTGAGGACGTCAAGACAGTCTCAGCAACAACGGAGATTATCCTCTGTAGCGGTTGGCTTCATACCCCTCAAATCTTGCAGCGTAGCGGCATCGGACCTGCTGCTCTGCTCGAAAGTGCCGGTATTGAGGTGCTCGTTGATCTTCCCGGTGTTGGAAGCAACCTGCAAGACCACCCATCTGCTTCAGCCAATTTTAGGTGTAGGTCGTCCCATTTTCGCCAATTAACCACATTCCCAAAATGGTATAGAGAAATCTGACTCTGGTTCTTCCCTATTAGATACAACGGACGTGAGCCCCAACCCTGCATGGATGTTCTCCAATCAAACGTTCCGAGACTGGGCACAGGAATTATGGGATACAGAAAGAAGCGGTACGTACCTAAAGTTGGGGAAGTTTATTCATACGCCCATTCTCTAACCTGCCCCATAACTAGGCCCTATGGCCCGGACAGTAGGCAATGCCGGGGGAATGATCCCCCTATCAGTAGTGACCCCAGACTATGAAGATATCATCGCAAGGATCCAAGAGCAAGAGAATGTGGCGGAGTACCTTCCCACATCCTACACCGAAGAGTCAGTAAAGGGTTACCAAGCGCAACAAGATATCATTCTTGAATCGTTCGCTTCCCCCGAGGCTGCTGTACTCGAGCTCCCATTCAGTGGCAGTGGGGGCGTATCTCTTGTTCTCCACAAACCCCTCAGTCGGGGAACTGTTTTACTTAACACCACCAATGTATATGCGGAGCCGCTTGTGGATTATGGCGCACTGATGCACCCTGGAGACCCTCTTGTTGTCGCAAACAATTATAGATTTGCGCGTAAGTGGATGGCCACTGAAAGTGCGCAGCTATTAGGCCCCGAAGAGGTAACGCCGGGTGCTAATAAAACCACCGATGAGGACCTTATCGAGACGGCAAAAGGAGGGATGACGCCCACCATTGGCCATGGATGCTGTACCTCGCCCATGCAGCCTCAAGAACTCGGAGGGGTGGTAGCATCAGACTTGACAGTTCATGGGGTTACTGGGTTGAGTGTTGGAGACATTTCAATCATGCCGTTGATTGTCGCATCACATACCTGCACAACAGTGTATATGATTGCCGAGAAGGTACGTCAGATATCTATGTTCAGATAACTTCCAGTACGTTTTGTTTCCTGGGCACACTGACAGTCATTTCATTTTTCCCGTAGGCCGCGGACCTCATTTTAGCAAGGCATGCAGAGGAATGATTGTTGCATGTGTAAAAGGGAGATGCAATATTGCCGTGGTTTGACGGCTATCTCGAGGTAACCTATCTTGTCCGTATGTAACGGGGTTTGATTCGGTATAGGTCCCATTTCCCATAAATCTGAATCAATTGAGATCCGAGGAAGCAAGCCGAAGGTGTAACGGCATGCCTGTTCATTTTTCTGTTCGAATTTAAATATCCATAATTTATGTAGCTCGAATGAACTGGGTGTACGTGCAGCACGTCACAGGAAACGAAGCTTTCACTTCATCGTAGGGTTGGGCCTGTTCCCGGTCAGCACGGTGTCACCCGAAGATAAAAGACTTCGCCTTATTTGGCAGCACAAGCACGTATCCACATTTCCGTGCTTCACAACGACACTCTCTGAGAAGAGAAAGAACGGTAAATGTGGGAGATCAGGACTCAATTCCCAAGTGGCCGTCAGAGTAAGCGGTGAAATACCTGTAACATTTCGACGGCTGTGAAAAGGGGGTTGATACGGGTGGTGCACAGGTGGTATACATGACATTCTGACAGCCCCCATGACCTCATTTCAAAGCTGAGTTCCATTTCTGTGATGGCCATAGCGGCCAGTGTGCATTGCTATCAAGGTGTGAATCGTGATCGGCGGTATATCGGTAACCTGGACAGCCCCCAAGTCGCCATTGATATGGGTATCCGAAAGTGTGCATTCGCGTCCGAATTCCGGCAAATACAGGCTCCAGACATGTCAAGCCGGGTATTTAGATACCTCTATGTAGACGCATTGAGAATACAAGAGTTATCAAACCATAGAACATGAACGACGGTGCTGGGACAGCTGGCAATGACCGAGTTAAGATGGATGTTTTTTCGGGAGCGGTTTGTCAATCCAACACCTCCTAGCGCGCGGTCCGACAAAAATCCGCCGCCGTCGAGATCAACTACATCCCTTGAGCTGGTGGACGCAGTTCTTTGCCAATCTACTATGTCTTCTTTCTTTTCGCTCGACAGTCAGTTCATTGGTGTACCAACTGTGCTATCCATCTATCTATGGGATTTATGGAACCCTTTCGACTCCTCCAGGAGCCATCGGTTTGACAAATTTCTACTGCGCTCATAAGCAACAACATCACGAGAAGGGAGAGGATAGCAGGCTCATCCAATCCATAGATATGCCATACAGAAAACGCTTTTATGATGGGCAAATTATTATATCAATTGGTGGGGTGGGTGGGATAAGTGAGTTCTAAAAAGCCTCTGTCCTGAGCTGGGTTATTAAACTCTAGGTCGTCACGGATGTAGCTATGTCAAACCCCCCTCCCTTGCCTCAAGAGCATACAGTTATGAGAATACTGACATTTTTCGGATCGAACTCAGGCACCAACACCACAGTATATTTCCAGAAGTTGTGATTTATGCAGTTATGCAGTGCTGTTGTTGCATGACCAACACCAACCTGCACTGCACCCACCCTTTTTCCCGCCGGGAACAACATCAGAATTCTATTCTGCTTTCTTTAATTCCTACCCTATCTTCTAGATATTTTGTTAATTGACATGAACGCATTGAGGACACGTTGATAGTGTCTCATTCTCCAGGAGAGACACCAGCCAGAGCTTCATCCACCGGCAACCTCCCTCCTCTGACAATACCTAAGTACCCTGCAGCCCGGCGAGCGCTGCTTTACAATCGTTGTTCGTACTCTGAAAACAAGGAGTGCGTATCTCGGAATCATTTTTTTCTGGCAATCGGCAATCGCACTAGCAAGTTCAAGACTCCATAGTCATCAGTATGGGTGGCACCTTCAAGGATATCTTCAAGTTCTGCTTAACTCCGTTGTGGGTGATTTCCAATTCATCGAGGGCTATCAACACGGGCACATCACCTCCCTTTACGCGAGTATATGACCAACGAAGCATAGTCGTTTTTGGATATCAATCCCTTTCATTCAGAAGTTAGCGTTGGTAGAGTATCGGTTGCTTAAGGGACGAAGGAAGGGGTGTCTTCAAGGCGCCGAAGGCGACGAAAGGGAGATTTCAGGGGACAAGAGTTTGATTGTGGTTTGAACGATGATGACTGGGTGGTCATCTCTTCTTTCCGCTGAGGAACGGCAACGATGGACTGTTTTTATGTTCTATGGTTTGATCCAGAGCTAATTAACCAATTCCTGCTCCTTAGAACTGGTATGTATCATCCTCCCTCCAACCCTCTCCTTTTGCCGCATCTTACCCTCCTGACATTAAGCCTCTACTGAGCCCAGACCAACAGAGTGAGCTATCTCAAACAACCATGTTTAATGTTAAAAATATGCTAGATGCTATTAAACAAACAAGAGAAGAAAAGCTATGTACAGCTACCATACACAAGGGATATAAACGAGCTAGAAAACGTCTAACTACAACATGCAAAACACCAGCCCAGAATGAAACTCAAGAAATGAGTGAAGAGTTATATCTACCATCCCCCACCCATCATCATCATCACCAATGACACAACCCCCCCTCACTCTCATCCATCGCCCACGTCCCCGCCAACCCAACAACCTCCACCTTCCCATCAGCATGCTCGTCCAACTTCCCCAACGCCGCAATCCCACTATCCGCCGGCCCGTTACTCAACAGCCGCTTCGCCCACGCATCAATAGCCGGCTCCCCCGTCTCATCCCGTGCCTGCTTCAGGAACGGAATCAGCGCCGTCCCGCCTGTCCCCCGCAGCTTGGTGCTGCCGGGCTTTATACCCATACCTTTAACGCTACCGCTACTACTGGCACCCGTATTAGGCGCATGAAGCGGCCGTGCAATATTGACCGGACGAGTACTCCCCGGCGCAGCCCGCGGGCTAACCGAGCGAGTGTGCCCGCGCGACTCGCGCGATTTGATAATGATGTACCTTGAGACCATCTGGATATGTTTATCGCGGAGGGCGCGGAGCATTGCCAGACACGAGTCGTAGGCGATGGAGAGGGCGCGGTCCGCGCGTCGCTCGTCGACGAATTCGCGGATGTTGGCGACGTTGGCGACGTGTTCGAGGAACCGCCTGTGCGGGCCGGGCATGTACGAGCGCATTTCCATGAGGAAGTTGTGTCGCTTTTTAGGCGCCTGGCCGAGACTGCTTGTGGCTTCGTCGTCGCCGGAGGATGAGGAGGTGTGGTTGGGGTGATGGTGGTGGGTGGGCTTTTCGCCTGTGGGCCGGTGCTCGATTCCTAGGACGATGTCGAAGAATTGGATTAGTGAGCTCTGCGCGGCGCTGCCGCCGTGGTAGTGTCTGTGGGACTGGGTGGGTGTGTCGTCGTCGTAGAGGACGCCGTGGGGTAGGCCTGCTTCGGCCATGTTCTTGCTGCCGGCGAGAAAGGGGCGGATGCGGTGGTAGAAGACGTGCGGATCGCAGTTCTCGTACATGCGCTGTAGTAATGTGCCTAGTTCATCCAATCGTTCGGCGAAGGCGTGCAGGCATTCGATTACTAGGGGGGTGTTTCCGCGGCGGGCGGCGGCGATGGCCTTGAGCATTAGGGGGAGCGTGGGGGCGCCGCGGGCCTCGATGGCCACGGAGACGAGGTAGAACCATTGCTCGTCTAGCGAGCCGGTGAAGGTTGATATGGAGGCGAGGTTGTCGAGGGTGTCAGCGGGCTCGTCGGGGAAGATGGGCTTGTGGTTCCAGAGGACAACGGTGGAGTAGGTGGCGACTGGGGGGAGTTCGAGATGTAAGGAGACTTTTAGGAGCGGAATTGAGATGGATGGAGGGATTATCTAGTAGTTGTAATGTTAGTTGGCGTTTAATTGTTGTTGGTAGAATAGTGCAGATATAGATCTAGAGATCAATATAAAAAAAAGGGGGGGGGGCGGGGCAAATACCCTCCCCCACCTTTTGCTCCCACTCCACCCCTCCACCCATCTACCAAGAAAAATGTATATAAATCGATACATACCTCAGCCGGCACATCTCCGCCCCAGATATAACCATGCAGCATAAATCCCAACAGCACATATGCCCTGCGCCACTCGTTTTCCGTCCTCAGGTTCGCCGTCGACAATACAGGCAGGGATTTGACGGTGGCCCGCAGGCGCTGGCTGAGCAGCAGGGCCTGCAAATTGGCCACGACGGCCTCCCATTTCTCATAGTAAGGGTCCGGGAGGTGCTGGAGCGGGGTTTCAGGAGGGAGGAAGCCTTTATCCGGGGATATGCCGTAGTCGGGGAGGGAGGGGATGGGTGGGATCATGTCTGCCGGGGCGGGTGGTGTTTAACACCGGCAGGCAGCGAAAGGAGGAGAGAAGAGGGAAAAGGAGGAGATGGAGGGGTAGAGGGGCGGTGTTCAAGCGGAAGAGGTTTATAAGACGGGTACTATATAACAACCAGGGGAGGAGGGGAGTCCCCGGTATGTATGACTCCGCGTATGGAATATATGAAGAAAGGCTAAACGACGTTGCCACCCACACAGGATAAAAGAATAGGAGAATGATATTTCAAGAGAAAGACGAGAATATTCATACAATTCCCGAAGAGAAAGAAAGAAGAGCAGAATAAAAATACAAAACCGAGTATAAAACGTCAATTAGTCAGGCCCGGTATACAGGCGGGATGGATGTTGGTCACGATCAAACATCTCCGCCACAGCCGGTTGATAACTGACAAACTTTAAGAAATTCTTACTTGATCACTCCTATGATCTATCTTACCCCCTTGTCCCTCTCTGGAATTAAGTCCGATGCTTGACCGCATTTATTTTCTCATTCACACGGCTAATTGATCAAATCAAAGCAACCCCGGCTAGACGTGGGGAACAGTAACCCTACATCCAGACAAATATGCCCCTCCAGCTCCTATCCATCCCGATAGCCCAAGCTCAGTTTTCGAGGTCTTGTGTCTGGTTGCGTCGAACTTTTCCAGTTCCCCCCCTCTTGGCGTCGGCGGAAAGAAAAGGCTAGACAAGGGGGGCATCCGAGTCTGCAAGGGCGCAGAAAAAGAAAATAATAGGAAAAAGAGAACAAGACGAAAAGAAGAAATAGGAACTGATGACATCAATAAAGAGGGGCTGGACAGGATCTAGATGATGCAATATTATAACTTCAAATTACCCGCCATATCCCTTGTCTTAGCTATATGAGCTAGGCCTGCAGAGGATATAGAAGGTATTGCTAACACGATTATCTCATACTATGGACAACATCCTTCACCGAAATGTGGGGGTTTCTAGCTTCTTGCAACTATGAACTACTTAATAACAAGCTTCCTAGAATGTATCTTTGCATCCATAGCCCAAAGGCTGGCCCATAATCATGAACTATAAACAGCACCATCACCGCAGACGAACAGCCTTTCCTCTCCCCCTCTTCCCCCCCCCCCGCTCTCTCGACATATATACTTACTTTCTTTATCCCCATCCCCGATCCCATGTGCCAGCTATTCAAGGATACCCAAAACAAAAAAGCAGGATTACAGGAATGCGCAGCTTGCCGCAGATACCCATCACCTTACTGCCGAGGATAGACATCCAATCGGTTACCCTATGAACTAACGGGTGTGCTCGTGCCCATCATGCTTTGAGCCAACCCGGGACTTGGGATGCTCACAGGCCGAGTAGTTACATACATGCTCCGTAAAGTTGGTCGTGGTTGTAGCACCGCAGACGGAAGTATATCGCGTGACTTGAATGGGTAGTAGGCGACTATTATGTGAACTATACTCGTATCCATGAATCTGAGACCTGCAGGGCGATTGTAAGCGAGCGGTGCCTACGGGATGGTTGTAGGTTTTATTCGAGGGTCTTGGGGAGTTTAGTTGTTGTTCGAGTGCCAGGTATATCCAGGCTGCATGTACAACATTGGATGTGGTAAGTCACGGAGTAGTTAAAAGTGCTCATGATGGCTCGATGACTAGTGTAAGCTAAACTAATAGCTTCCTCTGTCCGCGTGTATGGGCTTGATGTATCAGAACCCACCGGGCCGAGGATGCTTTTCGTCCGTTGCGGAGAGAACTAGATCACACGGGAAATCATACTCGTCCATCTGACAAATCATTCGTGTATACGTTATATACAATTCGATTCTGTCAAAGGTGAGATGGACATGATCGGATGGAAAAAAAAAAGGGAAATAAACAAAGCGCATTTCTCATCGCCTGTCATCATATCCTAGCCCGTTCCATTCAGCCCGCTTTTTAGTAAAGCAGAGGTAAGAAAAAAAATAATTATAAATACACGGAAACTCAGTCCAATTGTGGTAGACATTGGAACAAAAAGTATGAAAAATACATCGCTCGAAGAAAACAACGCCTGATATATGTGACTAGACGGGGGACAAACGTCAAAGGAGTTGGGGGGGGGGGGGGTGGGGAAGCATAACATGCCTTTAACAGTGATAGGGGGTTCTTT
>JANTQH010000190.1:42678-53049 GCA_032988465.1 Onygenales sp. PD_10
TATGGGGGGGGAAAGGGGGAGGGGGGGGGGGGGGGGGGGGATGGTTCAGATAGATGGCGTGAGGTATTGGGTATGAGGTACGTTTGAGGTATCAAAATGGGAGCCACATAGGGAAATAAAAGGTTCTGGTAAAAAAAGGGACATCACATCCACCCCTTAATGCTGACTCCACTCGATCGTATTCAAATCCACCCCCTCCTGCACCAGCTCCCACAGAGGACTCAGCTCTCTCAAGAACGTCACCCGATCCCTCACGGCCCTGAGCACATAATCGATCTCGCTCTCAGTCGTGAACCGTCCAATGCCAAAGCGGATACTGCTGTGCGCGCTCTCATCGCTATTTCCAAGCGCCCGGAGCACGTAGCTGGGCTCCAGGGAGGCGGATGTGCAGGCGCTACCGGAAGACAGGGCAATGTCCTTGAGGGCCATGAGGAGGGATTCGCCCTCGACGTATGCGAAGGAGACGTTGACGCAGCCCGGGTAATGCTTCTCGCGGTCGCCGTTTAGAGTGGTGTGTTCCATGGATAGGAGGCCGTTGAGGAGTCGAGTGGATAGGGCATGGATGCGTTTGGTGTCATACTAAATTCAAAGAGTCAGTGACCTGTGCCCATAGAGTAGACGAAACGGACATTGTGACGGGGCATTGATAATAGAAAGAATGGAATCCGAAACCAGAATCATAACCCCTGCTACGTAAATCAAAAAGTGCTGGCAAACACAGCAGAAGCCGTGAAGCTACAAGCCGGCAGCTCTCAGAAATGAATATCGTAAAGCGTTTAATCCTCTCAGGTGCGGATGTCAAAGACAATGCAGAAGCCAAATAGTCACAACAATGGAAAGTAAAGGAATGACGATATGCTTACCTCCATCTCCTCCTTCGCAATCCTACACGCCTCTCCAAAGCCAACAACAAGATGGGGCGCGAGAGTTCCACTCCGCAACCCTCTCTCCTGCCCACCACCGGTGATAATGGGGTCAAGACGAACCCTCGGCCGCCGTCTGACGTAACAAGCTCCAACACCTTTCGGCCCATAGATCTTGTGTCCAGAAATCGACAGCAAATCCACATTCCACGCATTGACATCGATAGGGATTTTCCCGACCGCCTGCGCAGCATCAGTGTGGAAAAACACCTTCTTCGACCGACACAGAGCGCCAATCTCCTTCATCGGCTGGATCACGCCAATCTCATTGTTGACAGTCATGATGCTAACCAGCGCCGTATCTGGCCTCATCGCAGCCTCCAGATCCTCCAGCCTGATCAGCCCATTACTCTGCACGGGCAGATACGTGATATCAAACCCTTCGTCCGACAAATGCCGACACGAATCCAGCACACACTTGTGCTCCGTCTGCGTGGTGATGATATGCTTCTTCTTCCCAGACCGGCCAAAAAACCTCGCCACACCCTTGATGCTCATATTATTACTCTCCGTCGCGCCGCTGGTGAAAATGATCTCCTTGCCATCTGCCCCGATCAGATCCGCAATATGCTCGCGGGCCTGATCCGTCGCCTTCTCCGTCTCCCAGCCGTACGCGTGCGTCCTCGAGTGCGGATTGCCATAGAGGCCTGTGAGGAATGGGAGCATGGCGTCAAGCACGCGTGGATCGGTCGGGGTCGTCGCCTGCATGTCGAGATAGATGGGTCTCGCCCCTTCATCGAGGACGGTGGCATGCTTGAGAATCCCAGCTGAGGGACTCATCATCGCGTCTCCAGTTACGGTGGATCCGGGCAGAACAACGTCCTGCGGCCGGGTGCCCGTCTGCTCCATGAACGCCTTCTGTTCGGCCTTGATGGCCGTGTCCACGGTAGCCTGTGCTTTCGCCGGCTTGGACTCCGCGGCATAGTACCGTCGGCTCGCAGCGGCTGAGGCCAGGCGGGGCGGGACGACGGCGCATCGTCGTGAGCCCGCACGAAGCGCCTGTCTCAATACTGAAGGTCCGAGAGACGTCATTGTGATTGGAGGTGGGGAGGGGTGAGGTCGAGGTTGGATGGAATTAAGGCTGATGGAGCTGGGAAAATTCGATCTGATAATGTGGGGAGCGGCTGACAAATGGCTGCGGCAAATTTACCCCGAAACCGGATTTAATGCACCACGTGACTGGATTTCTTATCAGATCGACGCCAAGCCATCGGACATGACAACAACATCACCGAGCAACAAATCATTGATGGTGTGCGAATAACTCCGAGCAGATATCCTGGCTCTCGTTGAGTTTCTGGCTATGGATATGGCATTTTGACGTGTCACTAGAAAGAGGTAAATCTTTCTTTTGCCGGGCTACGGAGTACAACATCCGCCGCTTCCGGGAGACAGCGTTGCGCCATCCAAGAGTGATTCAGGGGTCAGCCTTCATGGTGTTCAACCACAAAAAGGATCACCTTAGGACGGAGGCCACTTATATGACATTTGTTTCTGGTACGTGGGCAGTACAGTGGGAGTCCCTTATGAAGATTATCCCCTTTACTATGTAAACATATTCGAATGTTTGACCAAATGCCTAATAGCAATATCGTCCTCTCGCGCCATCAAATCACGCTCGCCAACCTAGAACTATGGATCCCTGGCATCATAATATAATTTTGACAATTCTGCAGCCAAGTTGACAAAACTAGAAATAAAGAAAGAAAGGAAATTCCGAGTTTCTTGTTCATTGATGGCTCACAGAGGAGGAATGAACATCCCTTTGTTCAGTCTACCCTTCGGATCATACTCCGTCTTGAGGCGACGCAACTTCTCGTAGTTGGCGCCGTATATCTATAATGTGCCCATTAGTCTCTTGGGTAGCATATGACGGGCACTAAACTAGAAGGGAGAACCTCGCCTGCGGGAATTCGGATGCTTACCTGGCTCAAATCATTAAACTGGTGTAACGCAACCGGCAGATACTGATCAGCCGTATGGCCAAGATCTATCTCTCCAGCACCCTCGTCCAAAACCTTCAAGGCCAACTCGGTCGAGCAATCCGCTCCGGGCATAAATCCTGACCCCAGCAGCAGCATATGCTTAGGCGTTGAGTGAGGCCAGGCCGTCATAGAAGGTCCCCCAGAAGATGTGAATCCATTCTACGCAGGCGATTAGTAAATTAGAGCTTGACTCTTCGTTTGACCGAAGGCATGGAGAGAAAACGACGCGGTGCATTACGGACCTTTCCAATAACCTCCAATATAGCCACTGTGCCCGCCCCAAGAGCCGGGTTTGTTTTTACAGCCCGCTCAACGAATTCGACCATGCGAACGACGAAGTCAGGGTCGATATTGTCAACTAACGGACTAGAAAGCAATTCAACAAAGCCTACGAGGGGCGATTGAGCTAAGAGCACAGACACGTTAGCTTCATGGTATTCTACTAATTTGGGGCTATACACACCTTGCATATCATTCATTCCCTGGATATCAACCTCCTTGGTCATATCCATCGCCCCCTCGATATCAAAAGCCCACTTGAACCCCGCTTCACTCCGTCCATGTTCCTCCCCATTCGCATCAAAGATAAGCAACCCAACACTTGGCTCCGCAATTCCACCCTTGACGGTCCGGGATTCAAAGTCCGTAGCCATGATATGCACTGAAAGTTTCGGGTCCGTGAATCGGTTGATGAATTCTGATGCTCCCTGGGACACGGCTTTGATTGAACTCCTGGGATAAATGATCAGTCCACCATGTATCTTTCCTGAGTAGCGATAGAGCTTGATTTTCACGGCGCAAAGGACTGCAAGTCGAGTTCTTCTGGGTTAGAACAGAATACAACACCAACAGGGCGGGGGATATGATGGACTCACCTCCAAAATTCCCCCCTCCACCACGCAGCGCCCAAAGGAGATCCGGCTCCGTCGATGCCCAAACGAGCCTCCCATCCGGCAGCGCAACCTGGGCGTCAAGGAAATTTTTAGGATCTGCGCCAAACCCATGCTCACCAGTGAACCAAGACCGTGCAGCGAAAATAATCGACCCCGCAACGCCCACAAAGGGGCCCGTAGTGCTCAAAACTATAATAAAGGAAACATCAGCCACGCATCCCACAACCAAGAATACAACCGCCCAAAAGCCAAAGGGACCGGGGAAACCGAACCCGTAAACCCCTCCGCAACCTCCTTGACCTTCCTATCCACATCCCCCCACGTCTGTCCCGCGCCAATAGTCACAGTCTCTCCCTCCCTATCAATTTCAAACCCATCAAAAGCCTTCAAACTCAGCACCACATCCTGGGTCCCCACACTCCCATTCCCACCAGTTCGAACAGCAAAGTCTAGATCTGAGTCGCAAAGATACTTCACGGACTTTTGCAGCGTGGTGGCCGACTTGGGACGAACGACGAGAAGGGGTTTGGGGTTGTTGTATGAAGACCAATAGTGAGTTTCAGCATCGTATGCTGCAGAGCCGGGCTGGAGGAGCTCGTCATCTGCGAGGAAGCTGCGCAGGGCTGGGATATGGTCGGAAAGGGGTGCCATGGTTGGAAGCTTGGGGTGTGGGAAAAGTGGCTAAAATGTTTTCGTCAAGTGTTTGATGTAGATATGGCTATTTATGCGAAGATGAATACAGTTGTAGCCTCGAGAGGTAAAGAACAAACAAAAACGGGGGAAGAAGTGGCACCCGGAGACTATTTGTCTCCCTTACGCTGCATCTCACCCCGCTATATCTGAGCCTGTTAGAGTGCGGGAAACCATAATGAGCCGTCCCATCACCATTGAGCCTACCTAGCCACTCGTTTTTCCAACCGTCTTCACATGGATGTATCCCAACTCTTGGAAACACGGGAAACTATTGGACAAATTATTTCATGCTTCGACGGGGACTTTTTTCTGTCCGAGGCTGAAGGACTCGGAGGGTTTGATGTGGTGGTGTAGTAAGTGCTATACCACCTGCAGCAAGGATTAACCCGTTTATGGATGAACGGTCTTTAACAGCAACGGAGGGATTTTCAGGTCGGACATGTAGAGAGGCAAGTAAGTTCGGCGCGAACGAAGAAGCAACGGACTTCGTGGTTGATGCTGAGGATCGACCTTATACGCGTATTACAAATACGCTCTTTATCGGTATTTCAACTTTCATGCTTGGTCGTAGATACTAGTAAGGGAGCGTATCCGGTAGTAGTTAGGCGCTGCTCCTCCACACAAGAAGAAACGGGCTTGGTTTTGGTGGGCCATGGTTGTTCATGGTTGTTCGTTTGATATAGTTCATTCCAGGAGAAGTAGGAATATTAGATGGGACGGATAGTATGCATCCTTGGTGCCCTTGCATGCTGTCGGTAGAGGGGGTGATCCTACGGAGCAGGCCAGATGTTAAACTAGACGGAC
This sequence comes from Onygenales sp. PD_10, assembly GCA_032988465.1. Lineage (NCBI taxonomy): Eukaryota > Fungi > Ascomycota > Eurotiomycetes > Onygenales > Onygenales sp. PD_10. Next base: position 47,977 of record JANTQH010000190.1, read on the forward strand.
TAGCTGCTGTTGGCTGGTTTCACGGGTCCATGTGTTTCTTCCGCCCGAGACAATATAAACCACGGAGAATAACGACTGGATGTGAGACGGATACATAGTAGTTAAGGAGTACCCATAGTAGAAAAAATGGTTTGATAGATGGACGATGTGGGCGTCTCTGAAATCGTTATCTTCGGTTAAATTTGCCAAGGGTCGATGGCTTTGACGAATGGATGAAGTTTACCGTGTAGTTATCGTCGGTTGACTATGGACTGGACAAATGTATCGGCAGACTGTACCAGAAGATAATAGGATGGTAGTATTCAGCCAACACGCGTAAATCAGGAGCCGCGATGACAGTTAGTAAGGCAGAAGCCAGCGGGTATAAAGTCAAGAGCCGCGCAAATGCAGCAGCAGCAGCCGTGGATACGAGTACTACTATTCAGAATGCACCTGTCTTGGCCAGGCGAGCTGGAACACCACAGCCATTGCCCAGAGTCGGACAAAAATAGCTGTACCCCTGACGTGTCTCACTGCAACGCGCATTCTCTCTATCTCAGCCATCCTTGAGGTCGAGATGTCGATGTCATGAATCATGAATCATGAATCATGATGTTGCACAAAAACGCCAAGCCGTCCACGATGTCATCGCGACTCAGCCTCAGACCCGACGTCATAGGGGACAGTCTGGCCAATCACAGCGTCGGCAGCCGTCGTGTTTGTGTGGCTGGAGGATGGAGGCTAGCCGTTAACGGACTAGCGTCATTCTGCTGACAAGCCCAGCCTGCGTGACGCTAGCCCTATGCGGCCAAGCGCGGGCGTCGCCACTAGCCACGAGTGGCACTGATCAGCCGGCGAGCTTACATAAGACGCAGGCCGAACCGAGAAACTTCCATCAACATCAAGTCCGCGGATGGCCAAACATCTCCAACAATCCCACACTCCCGGTTTGCGGTGGCCGATATCTCCAAGACGACGCTTTTCTAATACCATCTCTACATCCCGTATCCTGCGAGTGGCTGTTTCCCGCAATCCCTCTCGTTCTCCCACTTTCACAAGCCCGCATCCTTGCTCGCCGCGCTTCCGGTGCTGCCGCAACCTCCCCCACTCCCGCATTGGTGGGGAGATACAACACGATGAGTCTGAAGGGTCTCGGGAAAAGCGTTGCGCGGGCGCCGCAGTCGTTCAAGCAGCGCTTCAACCTCGGAGAGAACACCAAGGATGCCGTCTATATTGATGCGGACCGCAGGTTCCTGGAGCTGGAGAAGGAGACGAAGAAGCTCCACGATGAATCAAAGAAGTACTTCGACGCCATCAATGGTATCCCGCATGTCATATACAGAACACCCGTTTCCCTATTTGCTGCCGGAAGAGCTGCGCAAGGCTAATACGTTGTCTTTGTAGGTATGCTTAAACACCAGATTGAGTTCTCCCAAGCCATCCAAGAGTTATACAAGCCCATCTCTGGCCGTGCGTCCGATCCCGATAGTTTAGTGCCTGAAGGGAATCCAGAGGGAATACAAGCATGCGAAGAGTACGAGGCGATTGTGAGCGATCTGCTAGCTACCTTGGAGCCCGAGTTGGAAATGATAGAGACTCGAGTCATTAGCCCCGCAGACCAACTGTTGGAGATCATCAAAGTCATTCGCAAAGTCGCAGTAAAGCGGCAACACAAACAGCTAGACTACGATAGGCACCGTGCGACGTTAAAAAAGCTGCAAGATAAGAAGGATAAATCCCTAAAGGACGAGAAGGCACTGTACAAGGCAGAAAGCGACGTGGAACAAGCAACGCAGGAGTTCAACTACTACAACGACCTACTAAAAGAGGAACTGCCCCAGCTGTTCGCCCTAGAAGCCGAATTCATCAAACCTCTCTTCCAATCCTTCTACTACATGCAACTCAACGTCTTTTACACCCTCCACGAGAAAATGCAGGGCATCAACATCGGCTACTTCGACTTAACCTCAGACGTCGAAGAGGCATATGAGCAGAAACGCGGCGACGTCAAAGAGCGCGCAGAAGAGCTAACAATCGTCCACTTCAAAGCCACCGCTGGTCGTCGACCAGGATCCAAGTTCACCCCCGGTGGTAAGGATAAGCTCGCCGCGGAGAGCAAATTCCCATCGCGCCGCACGACAGATGCATCGGAGAACCCACCACCGCCATACGGCTCGCATACTGCATCCACACTCGTCGGACGCGCGAGTAGTACCGCGGGCTCCCTTGCTGCTGCTGCAAAAGCTAAGCCCGCGCCCCCGCCACCTCCCAAACCAGCGAAATTCGGTGGTACCCCTCCTGTGGAGACTGTCACGGCGTTGTATGACTATGAGGCGCAGGCGTCCGGGGATCTTAGCTTCCTGGCGGGGGATGTGATTGAGATTGTGCAGCGGACGAATAATGAGAATGAGTGGTGGACGGGGAAATTTAATGGGAATTCGGGGCAGTTTCCAGGTATGTCCATGACCCCCACTTTTTCAATTTTAAGAGGGGAAATAAATCTAACACCAAACAAAATAGGAAATTATGTTAGACTTAATTAGGCCATTCGATTCATCGTATACACTTCGTACAACAACACGGAAGGGGGCGGGGAGTTCTGAAAGACAGGGAGGAGTAGGAATCGAGTCGATTAAGCGGCATTTACAGAAAGCAAATTCAATTATATCATATCAGTCTTATCTTCGCTTTCTTCACAGCCAATTGAAAGAGGAAACAAAAAAAAATGAATTCCCAGTCGACTCACCCAGCCCGCCGGCAATTTTAACCCTCGCTATCATGATGAATATGAATGAATGCACACAAATCCATTCATTGCAAGCAACACGTCTAACATAACACCCCGTTCCGAATTCCCCCTCCCCCATCCCATCTCACCTCACCTCATCCTACTCCATTGGCACGTTTACCAAATTCATTTCCGAACCCTTCTCAACCGAGTCTAGCATAGCATAGCACAGCCTAGCGTTTTCATTGCCTTGCATACATGCATAACAATACCTAAGTTCACCCCACTCTCTCTCTGGGGGAGTTTTTCAAACTGCGTTTTGGAATTTTGGTTATATAATAGGTAGTTTATCATGGTGCTTTTTCTTTTTCTCTGTTTGTTGGTTTCGTCGATTTATAGCATATGGTTATGTGGTTTTGGCTGCGTAGCGTAGCATAGCAGAGCATAGTATATAGCAGAGCAGAGCATGTTTTGTGTTTTCTTCTGCTTTCTATGTATTAGTTTACTTTATTATCCGGATGGGTGGGATTGATGATTGATAATTGATGGACGGACAGACGGAGATTGAGCCGGGGAAGGAACGAGTTCGATATCTATCTATTCTATCCAGATATGTAGTTAATCCATCTACATATGGATAGCCAATTACCTATCCTATCTATCCTCCCCCATTACATATAAACGCTCTTTGACAGGAGGAAATAGGCAATGTTGATTTTTATTTATATACCTAGGTATCCGAAATACATGGAAGAAAAGAGATCTATCTATCAATCAGTCAATCAGTCAGTCAGTTAGTCAGTCATATCCCATGCCATGCCATGCCATGCCATCTCATCACCCCTTCTTTTTTTCTAATTCTCTACAAACTGTAACTGAATCGCCACTTCCATATCCCAACCACCGAACATATTTTTTTCCAACTATGCATCGATATCCATCCATCCGTCCATTGCCGCACACAAAAAGAAAAGGAAATCCCCGGGGAAAAAAAGAAATCATTTTTCAACCCAACCTCATTCCCATCATCTACATCTTCTTTTTTTTTACTCAACCCGCTGCAACTCCTCCGGCAACGTCGTCACCTTCTCGCGGAACAGCTTCTCAGCCCGCTTCCAGACGGGGTGCGAGTCGCGGTTCTTGATCTCCTTCATGTACGGGAGGAGGTCGGAGGAGAAGGCGTTGGAGGATTCGGCGGGGAGGAGGCTGGGGAGGTGGTCGATTGCTGTTGTGTAGGGTTAGTGGGGGGGTTCTTTTTGGGGGTGGGAGGGGGGAAAAGAGGTGTGTAGGTGGATGCTTACAGATTACGCTGAGAGGGGGGTTTGAGAGGGGGAGGGCGACGGTGGGTTTGTCGAAGGTCTGGGGAGTCGGTTAGATTTTTTTTTGCTTTGGGGGATTTAAGATGGTTGGATAGGGGGGTAATATGGATAACGTACGGTGTTGATGTTGTAGATGGGCTGGAAATGATGGGTTAGCTTTTATATTCTTATAGTATATGTAACGACGGTGTTTCACTTACGATGGGGTTATTAGGATTCGTCGTATCACAGCTCTGTTAGGAAACACTCTAGTCAGTGATTACGGACATTGCGGAAGTTGGCTCTATACAGAACTTACAACATCGCAGACGACAGAGAGCTTTCTGTCAGGGCTCTTGAGGCTTTCCATATCAACAAATGGAGCGATCTTCTCGTTCAGGTAGATGCAGTTGACAAAGCTAGACAAACCAAATTAATACACTGGGACAAGATCCACACTCGAAGTATATCAAGACTTACATATCAGACTCAACAATCTCCTTAAATGGTCCGCCCTTGGCAGTCTCAGCCATATCCCAGCGAAGAATATCTTCGCATCCAGACTTGACGCAGGCATCGACGGCACCTCTATTTCCGCGATTATCAGTTTGCCATTGCCCCCACACAACGAGATAAATCCGTGTAGTTGACTCACCTTCCACACCGCCCCAAAGCACCAATGATAAGCACTCTGGGTCTACGGCCTGCAATCTTCTCCCCCCGCTCAACATCTTCACGGATCTGGTTGATCATTTCCGTCTCGTTCATGTAATATCCTCTTCCGTCGGTGAATTCGTCTACACCGGGCAATGGAGGTCCGTCGGGGTGCTCGAGTTGCCAAGTCCATGTCTTGATGGCAAGGGCGGCGCCCGCGAAGCCGGCATGGTATCCTTTATTTACGCACTGATTAGCGACGTACTCGAGATATCTTACCAGGGTTCATGTCTAGGGAGACAAATAATAAACTCACCAAAAGCAGCAATCCGTCGCCCATTCTCCTCCTATAATCCAACGAAACCGGTAAATTAGCAACCATCCAATATTCCCCCCTCCCCCCTCCCCCCTCCC
>JANTQH010000191.1:0-52686 GCA_032988465.1 Onygenales sp. PD_10
AAGAAAAACCAAAAGATATTAATAAAAGAATTAGAGGTTAAAATTAACCTCTTTATAAAGTAACCTGCTTCTATTCAACATTAAAATCAACCCTTTTCCTATATGCCCCCAAGATATCCCTTATTAACCATTTACAGGTTAAATTAATATATTTTCTATTAGAATTATTCTAACCTCCAATCTGAATGTTTAAGGAACCATTTATCTCCTTCAGTCTCTAACCCTATTTTTCAGAGAATTAGGTCTGGAATCAGAATTAGATTCAGCAATTATGCACTCTGATTCATCAGAGTAGGGATTATTCAAGGCAGGCTTAACAGATAGAACATCAAAACTAACCTCATTCCCATTCTAAGGTCCAACCCAATTCTGCCTAGCAATTTGACCTAATTCTAATTCCAAAATCAGGTTGATGATATCATGGATAAAGCTGGGTTATACTTATCCCTACTGTATAATCTATTCTTTCACTGTAATGCACTTTACTTTGCCATCCTATTTTCTTTTTTAATAGTTGGTGAAGCTGAAGTTACATTTATCCCCATGCATAATTAAATTACTTATTGTAATATACTCTACTTTATCATTCTTCCTCTCAGCACTAGTGAGATAGATATTACACCTATTCTCCACCATAATATCATCATTTTTTGTAATGTAATCTCTTAAGGTCCTATTAGCACTCTTTCTCTTCTCATTGCATAGTAAAGCTACTATTAAGTCTATCTCTAAGTATAATTTAATTCAGCATTATAATGCATTTTAAGTTCTCTTCCTTCCTCTTCTCATTGCATTATGAAGCTGACATTAGGTCTATCCTACACTATAATCTGATTACTCACTATAATGTGCTTTACTCTACTATTCTTCCTCATTATGAAGCTGGTCTTGCACCTATCTTATACTATAATATCATTTCTTCTTGTAATGCAATTTTCTGGTTGCCATCCTTCCTCTTTATAACACTTTAATGAAGCTGGCATTATGCCTATCCTTAAGTATAATCTGATTTATTACTATGATGTACTTCACCAACTGTCTATCACACACTATAGCCTGATGATAACTCACTGTAATGCATGTTACTTTTCCCTTCTTTCTCCCAGTACAGCTGGTATTCTAATCTAGTTAATTACTGTAATGCATCTAGTTATACTATTTCTTCTCTTTCTATTACTTTATTAAGCTTTTATCTTTACTATTCTCAAGTAGAACTAGATGAATCAATATGATATACCTTATCATACTACCTCTTTCTCTTTCTAATATATAAAGCTGGGTTTAAGGTCTAATTAATTCTGAGTATACTCTCTTGTCTCTAATAATAATCTTACTTTCTCATGAAGTTACTGTTATGCCTATCTCATACCATCTAAGCCTATATAGAAATAAGATACCTCAGCTGTTTCCTTATAGTTCTCTTTCATCTTATTGCCTACCTCTTACTAGCTTCTACAGTAGACTACCTACTGTACTTTCCTTATTTATTTAAACCTTCATATTAAACCATCTACTTATTATATCTTTCAGCATAATAGTGCCTTACAACCTCACTTTTTTCATCACTTTATAGTATTATTAAATAATCTACTCTTATCTTTATTCTATTCTCTCCTTATTTATATTATCTATTATCTATCTTCCTTCTAATATTATTATCTTACTTGTTATCTCTTCATTCTATCCTCCCTTTCTTTTCAATCTCATTTTCTTTTCCAGGGACTATATCTTCTCTCTTGCATCTATTGTGTTGACTCACTACTACATGCATTATATATAAACTGGTTATATCTTCATTTTTTCCTTTTTTAATCATTTCTCCTACTATCATCTTTCTTCTCTGACTAGTTCACTTAATAATCAATTAGATATACACTCTTATCAGCTCATTAGACCTTCACTTTTAGTATTTAGCTCAGTTATTATTACTATAGCTTCTACTTCACTCTTCTCCACAATCTGATCTCAGTGGTAATTAATATTATTAGACTACTATCATTCTTTTACTTACCAGGTAGAGTCTACTACTACCATCTACCTTCTTTATCTGATGCATAGCTTTTCAAAGACAGAAGACTCCTCTTTCATTACTTTCTAATACATCCTACTACTTCACCTTATGATTTCCTCTCTCAATGATAACACCCTTTCATCTTTATCTCTCTTTAATAATATCTGGGGAATTAATCCTATTTAGATGCATTAACTTCCTGTTAGTTGATGCATTAGCAAGAAAGGCTCATAACTCACCTCTAGTAGTGTGTATTTCTTTATGTTGAGTTACCTGATTTCATTGCCATTAACATTCAATTCTCATCAAATTGGAGACTAATAGCTTGTTTTACTATTATAACTTTAGAATTCTTAATGTCTCTTATTATCAGTAATTATTAAACTCTGGCATCAGCTCAATCCATACATAATCCTTACAATTTATTATAGTGTATGCTTTCTGAATGTCTTCTACTCATTCTGCAATACCTTCTTACCTTTAAACTCTACAAACTACAACTAGTCAGTTATAAATGAAATGAATACATTAAATTATATATCCCTCTTTTTAACTTGCATTATTACTTACTAGACTTTTAAACCCAACTTCCCTCTCATGATACTGATCTTCAAGCTAAATAATTTCATAATTTTAGTATGTTATTTCCCCTAATTTTCTGTATGTACTTACTAAAAATATAAAATACTCAGCTAATACATTATATAAATACATTATTAGCAGATCAACTAAAATCACTTTTATTAGCTCACTTGACTTCTTTATCACTGCAGGCTAATATATTGTCAGGACTGATAATAATGTTCATTCTCCCCCTGTCAATTATAATCCTTCAAATATATACTGATAAATTCTCACTAGTAAGATAATTAGTAATCTAATACTTCTTTAAGTCTCTCATCCTTCTGATTCATCTCACCATCTCCTTGTCAACTCTTCTGGTATGATGTGTGTTTTTGATAGGTCTAGATCCATCCTCAAGTATACTCTATTTAATATTTTCTTTTATTTAGCTATACTTATATATTATTACTAATTTGAATTCTAGTAATCTTGTTACCATCTAATCTCTCTCCAAAGCAAAGTAGTTATCATGAGTAATACTAAAAGTCCCCTATTTGATAGGACAGAATAAGCTATATCTATTATTTATAGATCCTTCTAAGTTTAGTGCTTATAACATCAATTTTAACCAGCACATTTACACTATACTTACAACCTTAGAATAGGCCAGTCATCTTAGTAGTTAGCATCACTACAATACTATCAAAGTCATTCTTCCCAATGGATTTAAACACCTAATATATTCTAATGCCCTCAAAGCTATCTCTATTACATATGATCCCCCCACACCTCCACATATTAAAGTTATTGACACTTTGAGTGAAGAGATCTTATAGGAATTTACATAGTTATAGTCTATTTTCTTATATATTCAATTCACACCAAATGGATCATTTCTATATATTAGTCAACTAAATATCAAGCCTTTAACAGTAATCAAAACATTTCTTTCTTAGAGTAATAATACCTTTATGAAACTGTAAACTCATATTATTTATACATATTATCTTAATGCACATCATTACTTTATCCTCTCATATTTTAACCTTGCTCTTACCTATAGACTCAGCCTTCTATTCTTTATGACCTTCCAGGAGTGTTCCAGTCATTCCCAACACTAATATACTAGAAATAGTATGGGAACTATCATTAATCAACTCTTTTATCTCAAATCTCTGTAGAACCTAATCAGTATAATATTCCCCATAGCACCTCTAATAATTATAGAGCTTTATGATTAATAGGTGCTTCATATAGTACTTCAACCCTCTTATCTCCCCTAAGAAGCAGTGTATATTTTCTATTTCTAGAGGTATATTCCTTACTCTCATATTAGTATCTCTTTCTTATTTAGCTATATTCCTCTTTTTATATTCTCATCTAACTTATTCTTATATAGTCATTAATTTACAACTCCCAGACAGTTTACTTTTCTTATATTCTGATGAATTACTACTTTATTCCTACATTAACATGCTAGCCTCTTCAGCTATTATCATATTATCTTATTTGTCTTTGTATTTGTTTCTGCATGCTTTTATCTATTAGGTAAGTTTATATTTAATATTTTATTAACCTACATTCTTATTTACTTATACACTTTTCTTAGATTTTTCTATATTATTCTATCTTCATGTTTCATTATTACATCATCATTCACAGGGAAAACATCTCCTCTCAGTCTTATTCCACTGTTTTGATTCATAGCTACCATAATCCCAGCCCTTAGAGCCAGTATTACTAGGTAATTATTTACTTTTTCCTTCTTCTAGTTCCTTCCATATCTTCTTTCTCTTATATTAGGTCTCACTGATTAACATACATCCTATAGTTAGTATCTTTAGCTTGTCTCCTCTCCTTAATCTCAATCCCCTTCAATCTATCACTCTAATATAATAGCTATTATACTAATTACTTTAAGTTCTAGTTATCATTTCATCTTATCTCTCTCTTCTCCTTTATATCTGACTGCCACTATATCTATCTATAGTATACTTCTATTAGATCTGCCTCCTTAACTCCTCCAGCTAATCATACAATACAATTTATGCATTAGATTCATAGCTTCATATTATTATTTCCCACACATGATATCCTTTTTAGCAGCAGGCTGCTATACTATCTAGGTAGCTCCAAATGGAGTTTACTAGAGGATTCTTAATAGGGATTCTTATAGTCAGTCACATAAGCTTAATATCTTAATCTATCACCTCTCTATCTATACTGTTAAGGTCAACTCTGCTGATATACTATGCATCATTTCTACTGACCTTAAGTCTTAATATGTTTTGTTTACCACATTGCAGTTCTTTTTGCCATCTCTATTACTAGCTAACTATTGGGACTGCCCTAGTATTTATATCTAATCCCTAGATGGAGCAGAATTGTGATCTCTATTTACCAGGAATTATTCATACTTTATTAGCAACAAAAAATGCTATATCTACTGCAATTAACCCCCTACAATGTCAGCCTATAATCTCATATCTGATACTCAAATATATAGATAAATAGCTACTGATGATGAGGTTTCTGCCTTTCATCTTCCTAATGCCTGCATTTCAATTGAGATTATCCTCCTCAATCATTCAGAGTGCCTGGTTTATTCACACACTTGTGGCTTATTAGACTTAGATAATGCTTATTTTCACTATAGATGCCTTAAGATCATTGACACATCTAATGGCAAGATTGTTAATGAAATCTCCTATATCTAATCTGAGAATAAATACTTAAAATTCACTTCTGAGAGTAGATTTATAGCCATTTCTCACCCCCATCAATATAAAGACATGGTGTTGATTAAGATGTTTTCACCTCATTTTAGTAGTCATTTTATTAGCTATTAAAGGAATGCTATTATTTCACCTTATTTTACACAGCTAATAAATCTCTTTATCTCCTCAATCTCTCTGTTTCTGAACCTCTCCACTGACTCTTCTGATATTATTTCAATTGATCTAACCAGTTATAATTCATAACACATGAAATACTTTGAAGTCCTATTAACTATAACTATCAACTACTATTATTTTCTAGCCCCCCTATAACTTATTAGAGATTTACTATTTCTAATCTGCTGTCTTCTTAATATTTAAGTTTCTGATGATGAAACCATCAGGATCATAACTGATACTCTAACCTTATATGACTCTTATACTGTGTTGTTTCAATTTTAAATATGCTTTCTCCTCTACTTCTTAACACTCTGATACACTAATTGTTTAGTGTTTATTTTTAAAATATTCTTTATTCTTATAAATCTATTCATTATTACCTCATTGATCCCTCTTTTGCCCATAACAAGGCTGGACATATTATAATACTATATACTAAGAAGATCTCAGTTTATGTATAGTTCCTTTTCATGCTTGCTGCCTCTCCTGCTGTTTTTACTACTAAAAATAGTAAGAAATAAAAATTCTTTAACTCAGTCAGACCTTATGTTATATTACTCACTGTGTCTAACTCAACCTCAATATGACCTAATATTATCATGGTTTTACTATATTTACTATTTTTTCTCATCTCTAACTACTCAGTTATAAGTTTCTTTCTTTACAGTTATTTCTCCACTAGACCTACATCACACTTCTACTTACACTTTTAACCTTTTTCTCTCTCTTCATTTGTTACTCCTCTCTCTCAAATTACCTATAAAAAATGCTGCTATTTAGCCCTTCATCTAGTAATATCCAGCAATTAGAACCTCCCACTAAGTGTGCTAATTCACTTGATTATCTTCCTCCTAAGTGTATGTTCAAGATTCTTAATGATTTTGAACCCTTTAATATCTACTATCTCAGCTGGGTTAGTATGTCCTGGAATCACTTTATCATATCATGGGCTGAGAAGTATGGCTGACTTTATCACTAATCTGAATATACTAATTAATTTATATCTCTAAATGTATCAGCTAAGAAATTATAATATCTACATCTAGATATACATTAATATTTCATTTTTTCCTTGTAAGGCTGATAGGATTCTTAGCTAACACATTTCATTATTTTTCTCATGATATAGTTACTGAGAAGCAATCATTTTCTAATAATATCAGCTTCAAACTATTCATAGGCAGGAGTTATCTAGCCTGAATTGAAGATTATAAGATTTACTATCAATATACTTATTATGATACTCTGAGCTCACATTATAAAATTATTTGCTTCTTTAATATTATCCCCTCTCTCATCATAGTATATGTTAATAATATAAGTCTTTTGTGCATTTCTGATCACTAAAGGTTTATTAAATATCTCCCCAATCTATACATTATCTTAATAACTAGCTAACTATTAGTCTCTCTTTCCTCTTCTGAACTTAGCATCATCCTCATTATCTACCTTCAAACTAGATAGAATTGATCTTATCCAGCCCCATGAAACATTTCATATTTAATTGGGAAGAATAAGATGTATACAGTAGACTTTGATGGCCTCAGTATATCTACATATAATCTTAAATCTGAACATCTCATCTATTAATAAAATAGCACTCTAATTACTATCTACTCTACTCTGATTAATCACATCTTTATTAAGTGCATTCTGCCTAATAGCAGTGAATACCTAGTATATATCAATTTAGAGCCTCTCTTCCTAGCTGGTAGTACTGACCCAGTCTGCAGGATTATCATGCTTGATACTTTGAATAGAAACATCATCCAGTAATTTTCTGATAACTTATAACACAATGTGCACATTTACTCTCTATTTAGTGGTAGATTTATACTCATTAGTCTGCTACATTCCTAATATTATATTATGATACTTACCAAGTTCTTACCTCAGAATGATAGAACTTTTATGCAAGGAGAGATTAATGCCATTTTCCTGTCTAATTTTCTATATTATTTGCTTATTATTGAGTCATTAATATCTATTCCTACTATCTTACTTGCCATGCATGACACAGTCTTCTTCTTAACCCTTTAGAATTTAACTGATAAAACTGAATATAAAGCTCTCAGATAATTCATCTCTCTGAAGATTGAGTAATTCTTTAAGATTACCTTCTTTTTTTCTATAATTAAACTATAAGACCCTAATCAGTTCTTTGACCATCTTGATGTTCAACTCATTGAATACAAGAGAATTCTAGTATAAGCCCAACATTTTGATTAATTTTACTTGCCTGTGCTCTTCTAATTCTAGAGTACTCTTTTCTGTAATTTATAGATCTATTCTTTTCTATTCTGTAAATAATGCTTTTCTTTTCTTGCTTTTCTTTCCTTACTTATCTTTCTCTCTCAAAGCTTTTATTAGATACTATTAGAAATTAATATTAATAATAGCCTATCTGTTCAGCTCTCCTCTAGCAGTATTTATATTAATCCTATTATTAATATAAACTATCCACTTAGTACCTATAATGAAAGTTATTTTTTTTCCTTTTTCTTTTTCATCTAGTAGATTTCATCAATCTTCTCTCTTTACTCCCTCTTCTTCTATTCTAGACTCTGATGCACTAATTATTTAGTATTCATCTTTTAACTCTTTATTTTTAATTCTCTTTTTATTTATTAATACTAAAGTTATCTCACCCCTTGATCATCATTCAACATCACACACAATTAGTAAATCATTGATTTTATTATTATATTATTAAAGTAACACAATAATAAACAGCCTGAGCATTACTTTTCTTTATCTATCTGACTTCACTTTTCCTCTTCTTTTATCTACTTTGCACTAAATACTCTAAGAACTAGCATCCCCCCTCACAGCTAATTTCATTTAATATGAATGAAATGGTCATGCCTTCAAGCCAATTCAAAGTTCTTACAAACTTCAAAGACCTATTTATCCAACTTAATATTAATTATCTCAATCTAATTCTATAGTATTTTGAACCTCACTCTCTTGACCACATCAAGCTGGTGAGCAGGCTATGGAATGAATCCATCTCCTTATAAATTGAGGAGCACAGTTAGCTATATAAGTAGTCTGAGTTGTGAGAAACATTTTTACCTCTTAACCTCACCTTCAAGGTTCAGCATTATAGTACAATTAGTATGCTATCTATCCATTCTCTTCTTTATAACTATAATTAACTCTCATCTTTATAGCTCAGATACATCATAGATTCCTCTCTGCTCAATCAACCACTTTTTACTCATATAATCATCCCAGTGACCTTATAATAGCTGGTAAATACAAAGCTTGAGTTGCTAGTTTGATGCTGTTTTGGGAAATCAACTCCTCATCATTTAATCCTTAATCTTATGAGATGTAATTATCTGAAGAATGTAGATACATACTTTCCTTAGATTTCATTCAGCTGCTTCTCAATTCTAATGATATTCTATACATATATGTCTTCACTTTTGAGCCTATATAGGTTTTATATATCCCTTTATATTATTATGGTTTTCAGGATCATATGACTAGTTCATATGATCATACATAGCTCTATCACATTGCCCAGTGCTACTATGTACTACACCCCTTTTCATACTACAATCTTGCCTATTTTCTTGTATATAATTGCATGATCTTTTTCATAGCTTTCATACAATTAGACACCTTCAGAATCACATCTAGTAGTATATCTAAATGCTAACTGTTTATATGGCTGAGCAATGTGGCTTTCCACCAATGAGATAGCTCATCATGCCATGTCAGATGGTCCTACAAAATCACTCAAGATTTGCCAGAAAATACCCTTGCAAGACAGAATGTGGATGCTATGTAGCTGGATACAAGATCATACAATCTGACCCCAGATGAATAATATGATTATACATAAGTGATAATGATCTCAGTGATTTCCTGAGATGAGAGAGAGGTAGCCAGTGATTCTGAAGAAGGCTACACCTCTCATCATATGAATATAAAAGTCTCAAGAACATCTACTGGGATGAGAGATAAAAGCAACATCCTCAAACCTTTCCTATTATTAATTCTCATCTAAAACTCTTCTCATACAACTCCAACTATGGATTCCACAATGCAGAACACCTCCTTGGGGGCATAGGATCAAGACTCTAATGACATTTAGCAACTTTTACCTGACCTATATGAGGTTGTGCAAAGGATGCTCAATCTGATCCCCTGAGAATAATAGATGAAAGCCCATGATAGGGTTCTTCAGGTAATATTGTAAGATTGGGAGATAGCTACTAATCAGATGTAGGATGCTATCTGCCTTGAAAATGCTCAAGCTCTTCAGGCAAACAAGGAAGTTGTTATTAAACTGGCAGATAAACTATATAGAGTTCAGAATCTAAATAGTATTCTGGAAAGTAATCTTACAATAATGTATCTTGTGAAGGCTGAATCTGAATTAGTATTATGTAAATAGATTACTGACTTGTAACACTAAATGTATAAATGCTCTTGCAGCCCCTTTCTGATGACCTAAAACACTGATGTGCCTCTTATCTTCACCTCTGGCCTTAGCATGCCAGTTGAACCCAACATTTCCTGATACATGTCATGCAGAGGGGACAATTCTGATGACAACTAGCTGGCTGCAGAGTATATTAAGATCTTGGAGATGGAAAAACCTCTAACATATAATGGGAATTGTATGAATAATGTGGTGGCTCATTGAATCACCAAAATGGAGACACACTTCAGGAATGAGAGGAAGCTCATAGAGAAGAACTTTATGAGCTAATAGAAGGCCTTTTGGGGAGCAGACCTACTTTGTGGGAGTGTTAAGAATTTGTGGAAGAGCTTGGAGAAACTTTACTTGAATAACTCTATTACTCATTTCCTTTCAAAAATGTGGGAAGACTTCACATGGTAGGTAGTCACAAACTTTGAGGAGCCTAATGCTGACATCAAGAGGAACAAGTGATTTCTAAAGCTTTGCCAGATCAAGGATTTGACTTCATACTATATGAAGTTTAACTGACTGTACAATGAGGCTCCTCTCAGACTTACTACTAATGGTTTGCTGAACTTCTTTATCATGATAGCATCAGATGTCATGAAAGCTGAATGAAATTAACTAAATGTTCATCTGATAACAGTGTAAGGGGCATATGAGATCCTTTTCTGATGAGAGATGATGCTGAAATATTTGAACTCAGCAGGTACTACTCCCAGAAACACCCATGCCCTGGTAGTACCTCTATGCAATTTAGATGCCATGAATATTAACTTTAATGTAATTATTGAAACTCTGAATCCTCTGAAGAAGAACAGTCAGGCCTGGAAATTATGATGTAAGAGGTATAAGGTTTGTTTTCATTGTAGTCATCTGAATCATGGCATCCAGACCTGCCCCATGAATCCTAAGAATAAGGAAGCAAAAAACTTGCAGGATCAGTAAGTCCTGGGATGCTCACTAATTGATTGTGGAAAGTCTTGCAGGTTCCCAAACTGAAGAATCTGTATGATCCACTGGATTCTACAAATGTGAGATGATGATTAATGGAATTGGAGAAGGAAGTTGATGAGTTGGGGGAACATTTAAATGTAGTTAGAGAAGGGTTATTAACATATTTAGACCTTATTGGAACTAATTGTATAGTGCTTGTTTAAGCTCTAGCTGATATAAGCACTTTCATGGTCTATATCAGAGATCATATCTCATGTTAATTACTGGAGGCCTCACATATGAAGGACCTCAAGTGGGTAAAACTTTCAAATAAGAAATGAATCCTCTTGCCTGCCTGAATCAAATTCCCCCTGTACTTTAGGGAATGATCCTATTGAATCTAGGCATGTGAGCTTGCTAATATTGAATATAATCTCATCTTAGAATTAGATTGATTTAAGTGATTTAACCTGAACATTAATTGGGTGATGTGCCATATGAGGTTAACTAATAGAAAGAAAAAGGTTCATAAAATTCTTCCTCATAATATGTGATGCACATTTAGTGCTTCTCAGGTTGAAGACCTTAATCTTATGACATCCCATTAGATATATTAAATGGGCCATAAGAGTCATGCAGAGATGATGTTGTATATTATGTAATAAAAGAATGAATCTAAGAAATCACCTGCACCAATTAATTTTAGAGAGGAGAAATGTATGAAAGCTCTACTATCCAAGTATAGTGATATCTTCTGAACTGCCTTACTGCTGAAACTACTGCCTGAATGAGAATTCATTCATAAAATTGATATTAAAAAGTTATAGCTAATTAACATTAATGTGTATTTTCTCTTATAGGTGCATTTAGAAGAGCAGTAACAGCAAATTAAAGAATTACTAAAATGAGGTCTCATATGACTCTCCTCAAGTCTGTGGGAGTTTCTAGTGCTTTTCATGAAGAAGCTCCATAATAAATAGTGTATGTATATTAACTATTAGATGCTCAACTTGATCACAGAAAAGAACAGCTATTCCCTCCTGTGAATTTAATAGTAGCTTGACATCATAGATGATGCAAAATATCTCATGAAGATCAATCTTTTTTCTAGCTTCTATTAAGTTCATGTGGGAGAGATATCTATTCTGAAGACCATCTTTAATACTTAATAGGGTAAATTCAAGTGGACTGTGCTACTAATAGATCTCACAAACACACCTGCTACATTTCAGATGATGATGAATACCATCCTGTGAGAAGAAAATAACTACTAATATCTGATATATTTAGATGATATTCTGGTTTTTTCCAACTTGTATAAAGAGTATCTCAAGCATATTGAATATATTCTCTCAATGCTGAAGGTGCACAAGCTCTATATGAAACCCTCAAAATATTAATTTGAGATGTAGGAAATAAAGTTCATAGGCTACATTATTAGAAGAGGGAAGATCAGACCCTTATCTGAGAAGATTGAAGTGATTTTAAATTAGCTGAGGCTGCAGAATGTTCATCATATTAGATAGTTCTTAGGCCTTACATTATATTACTGTTACTTTATGAAGAGGTTTACTGTACTGGCAGCTTCTTTATTAGATCTGCTGAAGGAAATGAATGAGCTATTATACAAAAAGAAATTTTAATTGATAGTTTAGAATGTGTTATGTGAGGAAGTCTTTATCAGGCTGTGTGAATGTATGACAACCTTACCTGTCCTCATATAGCTGAACTGGACAAAAGCTTTCATAATTAAAACTAATGCCTCTGAGTGGGCAATTGAGTGCATCCTGTTGCAAGAAGGCCTAAATGGGAAACTCCACCTAGTTGTGTATAACAGATGAAAGCTCTTAGGTATCAAACTGAACTATTTAGTATACAAGAAAGAACTTCTTGCAATATGACACACTCTACATATATGACACTAATATATTGAAAATAATTAGCAGATAATAGTAGTTATAAATCATGAGAGCCTTATATACCTTTATATTATGAAACATCTATTGAAATGTCTCATATAATGAGTATCTAAGTTCTAAGAATATAACATCCTCCTCAAATATCACAAGGAGATAGAAGCAGTTATTCTTAATACTATCAGCTATAGATCTAACTTCATGGGAGAGAGTTCTATGAACCTTACACAAGGAGAGATCATCCTAAATGCCATTGAGGATTTAGATGAAATTGAATGGTATGAGACTATACTTAAATGACTTAGTACAAATGAAAAACTGAAGGACCTAAAACTTGCATGTGTCATTAAGAAGACATGTGGTCTCATAAAGCTGGGAAAATTGGAGGATGATGTTGTGCTGTATTGCAACTTTAATTACACTAAGACTCCCTATCTTGAGTCTCTATTCTACTGAGACTTAATTGCCTGATTACACTGTAAGTTTGGACATTTTGGGAGTTCTGATCTGCTAGGTGTCTTGCAAACATGCACCTACTAACTGGGCATGAAAAATAATATTTAAAATTTTATGAAGTAGTATCTGAACTACCAAGTAATACAGGGCTTTAAGTTAGAGTTAGAATATGAAAAAGCACAGCATCAAGTTAGTAACATAATTTAGCCTTTTAAATATTAGGGGATCAATCTTATTGGCATTCTTCCTCACATGTTAAATAGGAACTGCTGGATAATCACAGCCATCAATTATGTGACTAGCTGGCCTCTGATGAAAGCTATTTCTGATGTGATGGAGGAAATGATTACCTAGTTTTTACATGAAGATATTTATATAAATTATAACATACTATAAGAGATTCTGACAGACAACAGGGTAAATCTAGTGAGAGGGAGTATCAGGCACTTTGTGGTGCAACTACAGATAAAGTACTGCACAACAATACCTTACTACCTGCATACTAATAGAAAGGTGGAGAGACTGAATGGAATCCTGAGTCAGATACTAATAAAATATCTCATGAGGAAGTTAATGAGGTTATAGGATGAGTATCTTTTATAAACACTTTTTATAATGTAGGTTCATCAATACTTAATTATAAAGTACTTATCATTCTATTTTTTGTATGACCTATAATCTTGCATCCTGAAGGATGCATCTGATTCAGTAGGGGAGAATCTGACAATAGATGACACTAAGCCAAGGATAAAGGCTGTTATAAATATGTGGGCTCAGGCAAATAAGTTACTACTCAATCATACAATCCATTCAAAAAGGATTAGGGATTCTCTTGTGATGAAGAGCAGCATCAAGGAAGGATAATAGATCCTCATCCAAAATGAGGGGCCTGAAAAATTTCTGTCAAGATGGTTTGAGCTGTATTGGGTGATAAAAGCTTACTCACTTGACACATACACACTTGAGGAACTAGGGGGCTAAGTCCTACAACATCTCATTAATAGCTTATGACTGGTAGAGGCTGAAATGAACAATTCTAAGAAATTATAATTATCTATAGTGATTTCATCTGCACTAAAGAAAAAGAGCATCATAATTAAGAAACCCTTAGAAGTCAGAGAAATCATTGATGGATATAAATCAGATGATATCACTTACTCAGAACTTTTAACTATCATATAAAAGAAATGAGAGGCCTTAGAAGCTACAGGATACCCACACAAACTGATAAGCAATGAAATGATAATGAGCTACATGATCCTCAGATGCTGCTAGTACCAGAAAGGAGGCTGGAAAAAACAAAAAGAAAAATGCAATCAACTTACATGTAAGTTAGATCACAGAAAATAAGATCTAGAGAGGGATTTAACTATCTATATCAGTTTATTCATAAAATTAATGGAGGATGAATCTTTGAAAGTATCAGCAGATATACTAGATCAAGCTAATGAAGCTCAAGGGGATACCTGAGAGTCAGATAAGATTAGCTTTTCAGAACTATTTACTGTAGTGATTTGAACTGGTAGAGTTATATAACAATATAATTATATGAGGTAGGAGATAGACATGTAAATGTATGTTCTCCACTGAATCTAGTTATTTTATCATTATTTTATTCCTGTAATTTTCTTTGTACAGGCATGGTATTCTTTTCAAATGGTTAGTAGAAGTTGTATGAGTTGGAAAGAGGAAACTGAAAAATATAATCTCATATTTTTAGACTGTAGAGCTGTAGAGGCTATTCCCCAGAAATCTAACTACATACATGAAAAATAAATAAGGGTTTTGAAATTATAAGAAAATTTTTTTTTTGTTTTTCATTTTTTAGTAAGAAGTGAGGCCATGTGAGCCTAGAGCTTAGAGGTCTTAAGAATCTTATGATGATACTTGAGTGCATGAATGACATTCTCTGCCTCATTCAGAATGTAGGTAACCTCCTGCATATTAATAATAGATAGATACTCAGATAGGATAATATACTTGTTTTGTAAAGTCCTATGGGAGGGCATCACAGTGACAGGCAAGAAGATTAAGGGAGGTAGCATGGAGACTAGAGAGACAGCAGACTTATAATAGAGCTCTATGAGAGAACCCAGTTCATTTGCATAAGGATGGAAGATAGGGTGTAGGACTAGGAGAGGCAGAGAGTATATTAAAGTAATAAAGATAGATGAGTCTGAGTCAGTGGTGATATTATTCTTTCTGAGGATGAACATCATAGTTAGAGTCATAAGAATAAATGTTGCAGTGAGCTGTGTGGGTGGAGAAGCAGAGGTTTCAATCTTATGTGACTTAGGTAGGGCCTTACAGTTATGAGAGTAATCTGTACTATATTAATTTATATGATTAAGTTTTCTAGGGAAAAAGAACTTATAATATAGCTTGTAATATTTCACTTGTGAGTTCTATAAGCAGCAAGCACAGGCAAAAGCCCTCTTACAACTAAGTAGAGAGAGAATGTACAACTTGAACAGACTGAGGCTCTTACTGTAGTATTTGCATGGAGTGTCTACCTCTTTACTGTAATAATACATTAGAACTGTGTCAGAGTTTAGGCTGCTATTATTAAATAATTTTCATTATAGAATGAGATCCTATATGAGAATTCATTACAGTAGGTACAGGCACTGAGGCCTATATGACTTCTACAGGGAATTTATAAGAAACTAAAGATTAATGAAGAGGCCTTACTTTCTTATGAGATCATTGTGGAGGAAAATGATCTTTCATATAGATTTTCTGCTAGTATATATATAATTCTGTAAACTAGATTTCTCCTTAAATTTATAGAGCTCTTTCTTGAATAGCAAGAGGTCAGTATGATCATAGAAGTTTTAGTAAACCCATGTAGTGTTTAAATGATCTAGGAAACAGATGGTAGGGTAATGCACTTAGTGGTACTAGTAGTTAGAGTTAGAGGTAAGAGGTGAGAAAGAGTTCATATGAGAGAGTAGGTAGAGCTTAGGCTACTTATTCATAAAATACTTCCTAATGAGGCTGAAGATCTCTATTATAAGGTGAGGGACTATATGAATTAAGGCTGAAGAGGGAGTCTTACAGAATGTAGGAGGAGTAAGGGGGCAAGCTGAGTAAGGGTTGGAATATGCAAGATTAGTATTAAAGGCTGTAGAGATCTAGTAACTTAAGAGGATGAAATCTAGTAGGAACATAATAAGTCATGACACTTCATGAAGAAGAGGGATAACTTATAAAGATTGAAGAAGAGTCAGTCCTCTTTATCATCAGACTTGGGGGTAAGGCTCTGACAGTTGAAGTCCACATCTTCAGCCAGCAATGTGTGAATATCATCCAACTCCTTCTCAGAGTATTAAGAGAGCTGGGTCTGGAGGTCATGCAGGCTTCAGATGATAATGGAGTTATTATAGGTATTAAAGAAGACATTAGGAAGTGTGTGAGCCTGTTTCAGAATCCAGTAATGAAGAAGAGGCCTGTTGAGGAGGTCAGAGTAGATATTGGAGGCATCTGATAATATTTTAGTTTTAGGGAAAATGCTTAATGTGAGCTCCAAAGACAATATATCTATACTAGAAGAATTATTATTATTCATATAGATAGTACTTCATTATAAGAGGCCAGTATCCTCTGCAGGGTAGGAGTAAGTGGATCTTGTAGAACACTTACTAGGCTATCCTGCTGAGAGAGACTTAACTGTATGATGTTTTTCACTAGTCATATTAATTGTACAGTAGGGAGGCTGTGTGATGATGTGAGGGGACTTTGAGATAAAAACTTATGTGAAGGGGGCAGAAGGTCTACTTGCATGTGAGGGGTTATTTTCTTTGGAAGATAGAGCTGTAAGAGGTTTGTTTTGTATGAGAAGGGGTAGTTGCCCAGTATTATAACTAAATTAGATTAGTATGATTGGTGAATTGTGTGATTCTGCCTTGGGTAACCACCTTTAGGGTAAAGTCAAGTTTGGTGGGGAAGGATGTGGTTTTCAGGATCACATGACCAGTTCATGTGATCATATGTAGCCCTATTATACTATCTGGCACTACTATGTACTATACCCCTTTTCATACTATGATCTCACCTATTTCCTTGTATATAATTGCATGATCTTTTCCATAGCTTTCATACAATTAGACACCTTCAGAATCACATTATTCTATATTTATAAACAGCTAATAAATTATCTTTTGCTTAGCATCTCTATCTGAAACCTAGAAGCAACAGAGACATTCCAATTCATGTATATGAAATAAACTGAGTATTTATATCTTCTTGAATAAAGCAATCTTTATGTTAGAGATGTATTAACATGCTGCCTTTTTACTCATTCCATTAAAATTAGTGCCCTTCTTTATTTAATATCAACTACTATAAATACTATACTTTTTATTAGGTTTTATGACCATGTTCTTAAAGTTATTACCCCTAATTGTAAAGAACTCCTTATTTATATAACTTTTATTCTCAAGTCAAGCAACTCTGTTTCTACACATTCTAATAATGCTGTTGGTAATGCATGTATCAGACTCTAGCAGATAACAGTTTATAATGGAAAAACTAGCTGAATCAGATAATAATTTATTTAATTATAGTTAAAAATACAGATAACTATTTAGCTAACATCAAATGATAGATTTAAGGTCATCTCAACATATTTCTTTTAATATACCTATAAGGTTCTAGAGACATTCATACTACAAAATAATAGAATCTTTTACAAATAATTCATTCATCTACTTTATCTGCCTTTATCTTTATAGTGTGACTTGAGAATTATATCCTTCTTGTGCTGTGAGATAGTTCCATAAAATAATAGCACATATTACTTTAAGTTTACTGAGATGTCTCCTCCTGATTATCTTGACATAGCTAAATTAAGTATTAAATTTAACTGATACTTTCATCTCTTAACTTTGAAGCCCATAAACTTGACTCCTGGTTTTTAGAACCTACTTAATATTTAATTATATCTCATACTATAAGAGTAACTTCAAGTTATTCTTTATACATTCTTGGGTAATTATATTAACATCATCTTTTAAATGTCTTTTAATTTTTATTCTTCTTTTTAATTTTACTTCTCTTATTATTCTCTAGATTAATTAATAATAATCAACTAGATTCTTAATATTACATTTTTCTGTATTTACTTCAATTTTACCTTCTATATAACATCTTAGTTACTATATATTCCTAATAATACCTTCTGCTGATCTATTCTTCTATCTTTAGATAATATGAATCTCATCTTTCCTCCTACTACCTCCTTCTTAATCTATTAAGATACTGACCTATTTAATCTAATTATCTTATAAGATAATAAACTCTTCAATTTACTGCAGGTAGTCATCATCTTTATCTTTTTAACTATCTATATAACTCAAACTCCTTATTACATCTATAAATAGCTCTCAGTTTGTAGTCATCCTCAGGGGCCTTACTTTATTCAAATTCAACAGGAAGCATAAATACATTCCAGTGGGAATAGAAATAGAAGAAAGAGAGAAGAAAGAGAGAGTCCTGGAGATTCATATCATTTATAATTATATTTATTTATCTTATTAACTGTAATTTTACCTCTTTTTCATTCTTCTTATTCTATGTGTAATCATTATTCTATCTCATTCTACTTATATCATTTATTATATTATTCTATATTATATATCTTCATATTCTTCATTTCATTTATTGCATTTTCAAAGTGGTTTAATCAAAACAGAACATTATAGTTAGGGGGTTAAAGGGAGAGGGGGGGAAGGGTGATGTTGATTTCTGCATGTTGGATTACATAATCTAATTGATGAGAAATATCATATTAACATCAAAACTCATCTTTCTTTCTGTTGATATATAGGGCCTTACTTGATTCTTTCTTGCCATGCCATATTCACCCTTCTTCTCTTAATTTATAGATGATATTAAAGGTTTTCTCAAGATATAAGCCTTTAATACATTCTCTTTTAAGTCCTCCAATGCATTTTATTGCCTCCTATTTTTTCTATTATCCTCTATCAAAAACTGCCATTTCTACTCTAAATACACATTAAAATTATGATGAATGATATTCTTACCATACCAGGCCTTACTACTCTGAGATCCTCAGAATTATAGATCTTACTTGATGAAATTAACAGTCTTTATTATCAGGGTATTAGTGAGTTTATTTTTCTCCCCTAGATTGTGATCTGCAACAATCAGTCCAGTGGGAAAAGCTTTATTCTAGAAGTAATTTCTGGAGTACTATTTTCTCAAAATGATACTCTATGCACCTATTTTACTATAGAGATCATTCTTTACAATGCTATAGTCTCTAGTATCTCTATCTCTATTATATCTTATAAGAGTGCTACTAGCATTTAATAGTATAAACTATCATAATTCAAGAAAACATTAGAAGGGCTTTAAGACCTTCTAGAAGTAATTAATAGTGTAAAGAAACATCTCACAGTAATTAGTTGAAAAGCTAATATATTTTCCAAATATATCCTTCAGATTAAGATATCTAAATTATATATATTAAAATTTACTCTTATTGACCTTCCTGATCTCATACACTCTAAAAACAGGCAACAATCTGAAGCTAATATAAAGCTAATTTTCAATCTTATTTAATGTTATATTATTAACACTAGGAGTATTATTATTTCTATGATCTCAGTAAAAAATGACATTGTAAACCAGATTATTCTGAAATATACCTAAAAGATTGAGTCTAAAGGACTACACACTCTAGGATTTATCATGAAACTGGATACACTACCAGTCAGATTAGATAGTAAAGCTAAATTTATAAATCTTGCTAGTAATAATAATATCAAATTTCAACTCAGATGGTATGTATTGAAGAATAGAGATTTTAACTCTTATGATATTTCAACTAAAGAATGAGATTTTACTGAATAATGATTCTTCTCTATAGGGGCCTGAAAAAATCTTTCCTATAATACAGTTAGGATACAGTCATTATACTAATATCTGAGTAAGATACTATGAATTAAATTTAATATTATCTTTCAAACTTTATCAACAACATACAGACTAGTATTAATGATACTGAGAAGAAACTTGAGAAACTAAATTCTAATCATTCTATTCTTAATGAATAGTGACTCTTTCTTCTAAAAATCAGTCAATCATTCAAGAGATTATGCAAGGCTGCTGCTGATGATAGTTATAAAGATCTATTCTTTAATAATTAAAAGTATTCTAATAGTAATTACTTGTAGACTCTCATTTAAAACCAGAATATTAAGTTTGCAGAGAAGATGAGAACCCAGGGTCACTATAGGATCATTAATAACTTTATGAGATCTAATTTTTTGGTTAAATTCATATGAACCACTCTAGAGCTATTTACTGGGTATAGAGTTTCCTTACTAGTAGTAAAGGTTAAAAGCTTCCTGGTTCTTTTAATTCCATTCTTATTGATTAATTATTTCAAGACCAGTCATCTTTATGGGAAGACATTGCATAATACTATATGAAGAGCTTATAAAAGCTCATCACACAATTTCTTGAAGATCTTCTAAAAATACTAACTAATTATTATATCTTTCAGTTACTACTTAACTTCTTGATCAGCTAGAAAATAAATAATCAGATGATATAAGTCAATCAATCTCTTAATTAGCTTCTACTTGATTGTATGAAGCATCTAATAATGTATAATCATTATTATATAGAAACTCTTCAGAAGATGAAGCAAGTAAATCTGCAGGATAAAATAGCTAGGTAGATAGAAAACTTCATAATCTCAAAGTATAAAAGTAATATTAATCTAAGTGATATATCTGCCCTTGCTATATTACTTTCAACCCAAAATGAGAGTAACATGAAGAACTTTATATGTGCTGAGCTACTTAATAGTATGCAAGCATTCTACAAGATAAGCTATCTTAGTTTTTTTAATTGTAATTTAGGGTTCTAATTTCTTGATATAGGTTTTAATGAAGATTTTCATTAATAATATTATTATTCAGATCATTAAGTATAAGTTGATGTTTAGAGTATGAATCATCTTCACACTTAGTAATGTAGTAATTATACTACCTAATTTTATCTTTCAGATTATAGATAAGATAGAGGAGTCTCAGATGTAGCAGTAGCAACTTGAATAGAAATTAAAGATCTTATAGGAAGGTTTGAAGATTTGTGGGTAACATGTAGTACATCTATGTTTATATTATTCTCTATCTTTTCTAGGGTTATATATAGCTTCTAACTCCCTTAGTTATAGATTTACCCTTCTTTGCTTTCACAATCATCTTTGCTTGGCTAACCTTAAAGTCATCATATAGAATAAATTAATCAGTCAGTCAACATAGAATCTATCAGCAGGGAATTTAATAATACATTTAATTCTAAACACCTAGATGCTGATCTGCTGGCTCATCCTGAAATGATATGATAATTTCATGTGTGCTAGTATTTTAGAATATTTAATAACTATTAATACTAATATAATTCTATTTTTTCAAAGTCTTTAGTAGATGAATTTACATTTAGATCTGTTATCCATCAGCCATCATTTAAGCTGTATAAATCTGATTGTTTGGGAAGTATAAATACTCTCTTGAAGAGAATTTATAAATTTCAAAAGAAGAAGTTCTGAAGAACTTTTTAATTATTAGATCTATATCTTAATACTATATTTTCCTTTATTCACTTGAATTTTAGCTTTAGTATAACATCTTAGTTACTGTACATTCTCTTATAACCTGCCCACCTTTTTACTTTTATTAGTTTATTATTTATTTATAACTCCCTAACTGAGCTATTCTAAATTTCTTTCAGTCCTAAATTTCTTTCAGTCCTGAATTTCTTTTAGTTCTAAATTTCTTTCAGTTCTGAATTTCTTTCAGTCCTAAATTTCTTTGAGTTCTGAATCTTTTTTTTTCTAAATACAGTAATCTCCTACTGTGCTCACAAATAATTGTAAATTCTAGTATTATTATATTAAGTGCATTAAAAAAGCAGACTATATAAATTAATCTTACTCTTTTCTTACTTTACATTATTATATTTAAGTTCTACTTCTTATCCTTAATAGCTTCTCACCTTAAAACTTGTGTTAAATCATTACAGTTAGTATCTCTCATTGTGCTAATTATACCTAAAATTATCTAGCTTTATTTACTAAGTCCTCATCTCCCTTGTGAGCTTTTCTATCCTTATATATAGCTAATTATACTGGTATTAGTATAGAATTATATCAATCCTCATAGTTCTACATTATTTGTATATCTTACTCTTTTTCTTATGATGCATGTCAACTTCTGAACATTTCTTATATCTGATATGAATTCACCCAGAGCCTCTATTATCTTATGCATGTAGTAGAATCTGAATGGGGCATATAACATCAGGCTAATTATTATTTTCTAGGATATTTAGCTTGTTTTTCTTAATTTTTACTTAACTAAGTTATAGTAAATCTTACCATTAACTACCTTATCCTGTCTGAGACTATGAATATCAGTCAGACACACCATTCAAGCCCACCTAGAGTGTCAATGAAATGTAGTAATCTCTTTCAATCTTTACTTTTAGAGTTAATAGATAAGATGCTCAAGAAGCTCATAATAGTTAATATTAGCTGCATGAAGCTTGTCAGTAAGGGTTAGAAGAATTATATCACTATATAGACTGAATGTAAGGGCTAGAAGCTACACTAACTAATATTTTAGTAATAGTTTAAATCTCTTAGGCTAAAATAAAAGGTAACTTAGTATACTGTACTTAGTATGTTATCTGCCTGCACTCTCCTATCTATTATTACTAACTTCATGATTTATAGCATGAATGACAAGTAATTTCACCTCAGGTAATCTAACTTGTATAATGAAGTTTTTAGTAACTCATAAATTTACAAGAGTCAGTAAATACTTAGCTTAAATCATTGAAATTATAGTATTCTGATGCAATGACTACAACTTGATGGATACTAAACTAGAGGAATAAGAATTGCCTGAAATATTCTAGCATGAATTCTTAGACTGGCCTTTTATTACTAAATCAAACTAGGACTAAATTTAATCTTAGTTACTTTATCTAAAAGATTAGTCCCAGTTTAGTCTCATTTACTCCTTATTAATACCTAGTTTTGTTTGGTCCCAAAAGCTTAAAGTATAGTGTAAAAGTAACCAAATTAAACCAACTTTCCTAGTCCCAATTTAAACTAAAATATTTTATATTTTAAATGTGTTAAAATGTTATTTAAATGACTTTTTAAAATTAAAAATATTTCAAATTGATCTGATCCTAGTAAATTTTTAAAAATATAGTAAAAATATACTAAAAATATACTAAAAATAGTAGTTTTTTGCCAAGAAATAGGACTAAATAGGACTAAAATGAGACTAAAAAAAGTCTAGTCACTTTTAGTCTCATTTTAGATTATATAGAGTTAGTCATTTTTCATGTTTTAAAGCTTTAAAGTCATATTTTATACTACCTTTTAGCACTAAATAGGACTAAAATCAAACCAAACTAACATGAAAATTTCTAGTCTCAGTGGCTAGCCTATAAATTCTCATATACTTGCTTGAGACTCTATCTCAATTTAAATGATATTCTAGCTACAAGTAGATTATATTCCTAGGAGAAGTAGGTTCTATCCTACCTTATATTTTTTATGATTCTAAAATGCTAATAAATTACCCTCTACCAGCTACTACAGTCTAATTATTACTCTAGGCAGCTACAAATAGTACTATCTCCTGCACATACTCACATTTAAGGAGAATCTATATCTTATTAGCTAAACTCAGTTATATACTATCTCTTAATATAATAAGACAATTTTTACCTACAACATCTAAAGTGCTCTCCTCAACTAATAAAAATCATTAACTCTATTTGAGGCTGATTCTATTTTATTTGTTAGCTAAGCACTTAAGATTATTACTCTAAATGGTAATGAACATCTTATTCATCTAGTTTCATATCACTATCTTTTTATAGATGATGATGATGATAATGATGATGATGAAAATATATTCTCTATTCTCTAAATAATAATAATAATTAATATTAAAAATAGGATAATTCTTCATAAATTCATCTAGAAGTAGTCCTCATTTTCATGCATATACCTGACATTGAATAGAATAATAGAGATTCAGAGCTTCTCTAAAAATTACTCTAATTTTATTTTTCAGAGAATTAGATTTGAAATCAGAATTGGGTTCAGTAATCATGCACTCTGATTCACCAGAGTAAAGATTATTTAAAGTAGGCTTAACAGGTAGAACATCAAAACTAACCTTATTTCTATTTTAAGATTCAATTTAATTCTACCCAGTAATTTAATCTAATTCTAATTCCAGAATTAAGTTAGTAACACTATGGATGAAGTTAGGTTATATTTATCTCTATCATATAATCTATTCTCTCACTATAATGTACTTTACTTTGCCATCTTATTTTCTTCTTTAATAGTTAATGAAGCTGAAGTTACATCTATTCTCATGTATAATTAAATTACTCACTATAATGCACTCTACTTTGCTATCTTTTCTTTTAGTATTAGTAAGATAGATATTACATCTATTCTCTACTATAATATCATCACTTTCTGTAATATAATCTCTTAAGGTTCTATTAGCATTCTTTCTCTTCTCATTATACAGTAAAGCTACTATTAAGTCTATCCTCAAATATAATTTGATTCAGCACTATAATGTATCTCAAGTTCCCTTCCTTTCTCTTTTCATCACATTATGAAGCTAGTATTAGATCTATCCTACACTACAATCTAGTTATTTATTATAATATACTTTACTCTATCATTCTTTCTCATTCTGAAGCTGGTTTTATATTTATTCTATATTATAATATCATCTCTTCTTGTAATGCAATCTTCTAGTTGCCATTCTTCTTTTTTGTAACACTTTAGTAAAGCTAGCATTATATCTATTCTCAAGCATAATTTGATTCATCACTGCAATGCACTTCACTAACTATTTATTACATACTATAGTCTAATAATAACTTACTGCAATGTATGTTACTATCTCCTTCTTCCTTTCAGTATAGTTAGTATTCTAATCTAGTTAATTACTATAATGTATTTAGTTATACTATTCTTTCTCTTTTCATTACTTTGTTAAGCTTCTATCTTTACTATCTTCAAGTAGAACTAGATGGATTAATATGATGTATCTTATCATGCTACCTCTTTCTCTTTTTAATGTATGAAGCTGGGTTTAAGGTCTAATTAATCTTAAATACACTCTCTTACCTCTAATAATAGTCTTACTTTCTTATGAAGCTGCTGTTATGTCTATCCCACACCATTCAAGTCTATATAGAAATGAGATATTTTAGCTGTTTTCTTATAATTCTTTTTTATTTTATTATCTATCTCTTATTAGCTTCTACAGTAGATTACTTACTGTGCTTTTCTTATTTATTTAAATCTTCATATTAGATCATCTACTCATTGTGTCTTTCAGTATAATAGTGCCTTATAACCTTACTTTTTTCATCACTTTATAGTATTATTAAATAATTTACTCTTATCTTTATTTTATTCTTTTCTCATTCATGTCATTTATTATCTATCTTCCTTCTAATATTATTATTTTACTTATTACCTCTTCATTCTATTCTCTCTTTCTTTTTAACCTTATTTTCTTTTCCAGGGACCATATTTTCTCTCTTGCACCTGTTGTGTTAACTCACTACTACATGCATTATATATAGACTAGCTATACCTTCATTTTTCCCTCTTTTAATTATTCCTCCTATTATTATCTTTTTTCTCTAACTAGTTCACTTAATAATCAATCAGATATGCACTCTTATTAGCTTATTAGATCTTTACTTTTAGCATTTAGCTTAATTATCATCATTATAGCTTTCACTTTACTCTCCTTTACAATCTAATCTTAGTAGTAATTAATATTATCAGGCTATTATTATTCTTTCACTTGCCAGGTAAGGTCTATCACTACTATCTATCTTCTTTATCTAATATATAGCTTTTTAAAGATAGGAGACTCCTTTTTCATTACTTTCTGATATACTCTATTACTTCATTCTGTAATTTCCTCTCTCAACAACAACACCCTTTCATCTTTATCTCTCTTTAATAATACCTGGGGAATTGATTCTATTTACACACATCAACTTTCTGTTAGTTGACATATTAGCAAGAGAGCCTTATAATTCACCTCTAGTAGTGTATATTTCTTTATATTAAGCTATCTGATTTCATTACTATCAACATCCAATTCTCATCAAATTAGAGACTAATAGCTTATTATACTATTATAACTTTAGGATTCTCAATGTCTCTTATTATCAGCAACCATCAAATCCTGATATCAGCTCAATCCATATATAACTCTTGCAATTCATTATAGTGCATGCCTCTTAAATATCTTCCACTCATTCTGTAATACCTTTCTGTCTTTAAACTCTACAAACTACAATTAATTAGTTATAAATGGAATGAATACATCAAATCATACATCCTCCTTTTTAGCTTATATTATTACTTGTTAGACTTTCAAACCCAACTTTCCTCTTATAATACTAATCTTCAAGTTAAATAATTTCACAATTTTGATATATTATTTCCTCTAACTCTCTATATATACTTACTAAAAATATAAAATACTCAGCTAACATATTATATAAATACATTATTAGCAAACTAACTGAAATTACTTTCATTAGCTTACTCAGCTTCTTTGCCACTGCAGACTAATATATTATTAGAACTGAAAACAATGTTCATTCTCTTCCTATTAATTATAATTCTTTGAATGTACACTGATAAATTCTCATTAGTAAGATAATTAGTAATTTAATACTTCTTTAAGTTCCTTATTTTCTCAATTCATCTTGCTGTCTCCTTATCAACTCTTCTAGTATAATATGTGTTTTTGATAGGTCTAAATTCATCTTCAAGTATGCTCTATTTAATATTTTCTTTTATCTAGCTATATTTATATATTATTATTAATTTGAATTCTAGTAATCTTATTACCATCCAATCCCTCTCTGAAGCAAAGTAGTTGTCATGAGTAACACTAAAAGTCCTCTATTTAATAGAATAGAATAAGTTATATCTATTATCTATAGACCTCTCTGAGCTTAGTACTTATAATATTAATTTTAGTCAGTACATCTACATCATACCTATAACTTTAGAATAAATTAATTATCTTAGTAGTTAGTATTATTATAATACTATTAAAGTCATTCTTTCTAATAGATTTAAATATCTGATATATTTTAATACCTCTAAAGCTACTCTTATTACATGTAATTCCCTCACACTCCCACATATTAAAGTTATTGACACTTTGAGTGGAGAGATCTTACAGAAATTTATATAGTTATAATCTATTTTCTTATATATTCAATTCACATCAAATAGATCATTTCTATATATTAGTTGACTAAATATTAAGTCTTTAATAGTAATCAAAATATTCCTCCCTCAGAGTAATGATATCTTTATGAAACTGTAAACTCACACTATTTATATGCATTATCTTAATGCATGTTATTACTTTATCCTTCTATAAGGGAAATTCATAGTAAGTCTTAACATTAAATATTATCTTAATTCTAATAAAACTATATCCATTTGAAAGCTCCTATCTCAAGGAATTGAATGGTATTACTCTCATTGTGATCCAAGTTGTTTTTGTAGAGATATTATAGACTTAAAAGGTGTCACAGTAATGTCATGGAAATGTCATGGAAATGTCACAGAAATGTCACAGAAATGTTATGAAAAGTAATGTCTATTTAATTTAAATTATCATAACATCTCATCATCCTGCTATTACTATCCCCTCATTGCCATTCTGTCATCACTATCCTACTATTATTATTACTATACTACTATTATCATTCTGTCATTATCATTCTACTATTATTATCCTGCCATCATCATTCTGCTATCATCATTCTATTATTATCATCTTACTATTATCATTCTGCTTTCATCATCCTACTATAACTCATCATCATTCTGCTATTATCATCCTCTTATTACTCTTCTACTATTACTATTTTTTTATTGCTATCCTGCTATTATTATCTACTTATTATCATTCTGAGATCATCATTCTACTATCACCATCTGCTATTACCATTCATCTCACTATTTAGCCTATAAATTTATAAATATTTATCTCATTATCTCATTAGAATACTAGGAAAATATTATATTCTTTAATAGAGATAGGGAAATATTAGATCATAAGTAGATAGCATGATCCTATTGAATTAGGAAATATAGGAATTCTATACCCAGTACATATTTATAGGTTATGCTAGCTCAATTGGGAATGATAGGAATTCTGCACCTGATATATATTTATGGGTTATGCTAGCTTAATTGGGAATGGTAGGAATTCTGTATCTGATATATATTTATAGGTTGTGCTAGCTCAATTAAGAATAGTAGGAATTCTGCACCCAGTATATATTTGTGGGTTATGCTAGCTCAATTGGAAATGATAGGAATTCTGTACCTGGTATATATTTATGAGTTATGCTAGCTCAATTAGGAATGGTAGTGTTAGAGGTTATATGGTCTCTAACCTCTAAGTTAGCAACCTAGTGCATCTGGTCCTTCTAATAGAAGAGGTCAGTGACTAAAGCAGTATTTAAGGGGAAGATTTCTCAGTTCTCTAGTTTTAGAAATCCATTCATCCTACAGTTTTCCTAGGAGATGATCATGGTGTTCTTCAGTGTTTTCTTTGTGATAGTATTTTGATAGTGAGATAGCAGACCTTGAGATTGAAAGGTGTGCTAGCTTTTCAGTAGGAACTCTGCATCTAATATATATTTATGGGTTATCAGGTAGGCCACACCAGTGGGTGGATTTGCAAGTACTAATGTTGAAATCTAATAATGCATCTTGTCTGTTCTGGATGGTGTGTATGTAACTAACTGAGAGCTATAAGAATAGTGTGAGTAGAGGAAGGAGATAGAAGAAATAGAATAAGGTGATTTCTCACATTCAAAATGTCCCTACTGATGAGCCTTGCATGGTAGATTAAAGAGTATGAGTCCTCTACTCTCTCAAGAATCCCATCCACCTTAAAATATTTAGAGAGAAATCAGTAGTTATCTTCATCATTAATAATAGGTAAGATCATATCAAGCTTTAGTAGCTCATCTAGTTGCTAATTACATTCTTACTCATTCAGTATATTTACTACTATGAACTGGCTTAGAATATTTGTAGATAGCTTCAGTGCTCCATCCACTAAGTTATTATTAGTAGAAATACTGGAGATCTTCATGATAGAATGATAGAGTGTAGGGAGAAGAAAGAAAAGATGCATCTACTTGTTGAGTTCTCTTTTAAGTAGTGTGTCTCAGTTTCAATGTGGGTGAAGTTATATATCTAGTATATCCATCCATGCATGTAGAGCATAATGACTGTTGAATGTTACTTATTGGACAGTTAAAGAGTTAAAGTGTTACTCTGAGCTCAGAAATTTGAGCTGAATCTTCACATGATGATATTACTATAACTTAGTCCTTAGTGACTCTAAATATTCAGAACTCCCAGTATGCAAGATATCCCTACCATCTTCAAGTATGATAATATTATTATAGCTCAGTTCTTGATGATTCAGAACATTCAGTCTCAGTACAGAGGATATCTCTGGCATCTTTTCAAAATCAAAGGGTGAAATTGAGAAATAGTGGGTACACTTCTGACACTATGGCCAAGAAAAATACTATCAATATAGAGTAAACAGTTAGAGATGATAATGCCATCAAAGCTGAAGCTGCAAGAAACTATCCTGATCTACTATTTAATTTACTGTATACTTTCCCCTCATAGAGGGTAGGCATCTCAAAAGAAGAGTGCACAACACCTTCAGTGAGAAGAAAAGTGTATAAAACCTCTATGAGGTAAAGGTAAGTTCTGAGAAGAAAAGCATACAAGTTCTTAAAATAGAAGGACATATACACCATACTGTGAGGGGGTAAGGTATCCAAAACAAAAGGAAAAATCCAAATAGGAAAAGTAAAAGGGGCTTAATAACCTAATAGATAAAATAATATCAGAGAATATAGAAGTTGTTAGAACTGTAGAGGTAAAGGTTGTCAATATAGATAATTATAAAGATGCTATGATGCAGAATCCAATTGATATACTGATTTCATGAAGTTAATTTACCTTCTTAGTACATACTTTATAGTAATACTGTCACTTAGATTCTTTCCTAGTCTTAGTGAAATTTCAGTGGTAATTGAGATTCTCCATTCAAGCAGTATTCTCATCATCATCAATCTTGGATGAATCAGGGCTTGAAGGAGGGAGTAGAATCAGAGGAATCAGTAGGAATATAATGTGACTCACCACTTAATACTCAGTCCCACTCAATGCCTGCCTCATCTCACTGTAAATGCCTGTAGATTTTTAATGATTTCTCAATAATATGATTAAATATTCATATTAAAAATTAAACATTAAAAATATATGTGAGATAGTACATAGTGTTGGAGCCCTGATCATAAGGCCTACAGTGTGTAGCTTATAAATGTGTGATTACATGACCTTCTGATCATGTGATCTCACATTCTTGCTTGGCATACTTAGATAGCTGCACACCACTTAAATGCAAGACCTTAAGCTTTCCACACCATCAGGTTATAGTCCCTATGTTTTCTTAAAATGCCATTTTTTAATGTGCAAACAACTGTTAAGCTTCCCAGGCACAGGCCTGGTCAAAAGAACACTGGATGTCAGCTAGAAATCAAGGGGATAGAGCTACCAATAGGGAGGAATCTCAAGATTGATTTTTGGCAGAGAAAGATGAATAATGGGTGAGAGAAGTGGCATGTAGGGTATAATGAAAGATGGAGTAAGAAGCTCAATCTTAATTGTGTGTGCTAGAAAGCTTTAACTCTCCTGAGTTTGAAGAAGGGCTGTCTATACCTTCAGACACAGCTAGAAAGATCCAGAGCAATTCAAAAGTAATGGATATGAATACATAATAATAGGATGAATGGCTTGGAAGATTGTAGCTGCAGCTATGATGCTACTCCACAGACAGATAATGGAGGAATTATTATAGATAGAGAGACTATTATGGATAGAGAGTTCATTGCAAAGAACTATAAGAAACTTGCAGATAGTAGTTTACCCTCTGACACTGTACTCTCTCTCATTAAAGATATGCTAAAAGATTACTAGAAAGTGTGTATTCAGACTCAAACTGATTTTATTACCTTAATTCATTGAATATTCTCTATTACTCATACTTCTTGCATCAATCTATATGAGAGCTTCTGTTAAGACTATAAAGATGTCAGCATCAAAATTGCTGAAAACAACAAGCTTGCTGGAGACTTAAACTATGCAATTTGGAGGAATGTATTTAAAATGAAGATAATTTTGATTCAAGCTGATAACATCATTTTGAAGAGTCAGAAGAAACTACCTGAGGAGATTGATGAGAATAATGCTGAGACAGATATTTAGAGATACAAGAGATGTTATGTTTGGGAAGCCCTGTATGATTCTCTTAAATAAGATATAATGTTAAATGCTTAGGTAGTAATTGTGTCCTCAGGCAGCATGGGAGACTCTATTATCCTGTGAGACTAACTTGAAGACACTTACTAGATGCACATGGAGGACTTACAGTATAAGCTCTTCCAATGAATTATAAACATCTTAATCACTGAGTGCAGTGGTGACATAATCATTCATACTATGAACTAGCAAAAAGCTGTGGAGGATTTAATGCATTAAGGCTGGGAGCTTCTAGATAGCTTCCTCTGTCAGTAGTTTCTCAGTAGTCTTGATAATCATGCCATGTATTTTGTGCAGAATTTCTTGAAGGATAACTGCCATAATCACCCAAAATCCTATCTTTCAGAATGAGACTTAAATAATCTCATCAATAATCTCATATGTTAGAAAACTATCATCAACACTGGCAAAGAGAAGGGTCTCAAGGCTAGTAATAAAAAGGATGATAAGAAGGATAACACCAAGAATAATAAAAAGGGTGCTGAGCCTCCTTGCAAGGATGAATGGAAGTACTTCTATTACAATGAAATTAAGTATATCAAGTTTAAATGCAAGTTTAAGAACCACAAGGATCAGTCAAAGAAATGACAGGCTGTGAACAAGGATAAGATTAAGGCCCTGACCAAGAAAGAAGTGAAATCTGCTGAGAATAAGGATAAAGTGGATGAGAATAAAGACTTTATAGGTCTATTGAAGAGTTTATTTGCTATCTTGAAGAATGTTATGTTGGAAGACCTTACTCATCAAGTTGATTTAGTAAGTTAGTATTTTGATACTGGATCAATCTGGCACATTCAAAATAATTACAGTCTGTTCACATCTATCTGAAAATCTACAGCAGATGAGTTGGATTCTGTTGAGGATATTAGTGGTAATTTAGTCTATTCTGAAGGAATCAGAGAGGCTGTTATCCCCCTCACAGATGATAATAAATTTATCTTCTTAGAGGCTCACTACATGCTATAGGCCACCAATAACCTCAT
Organism: Onygenales sp. PD_10; assembly: GCA_032988465.1. Lineage (NCBI taxonomy): Eukaryota > Fungi > Ascomycota > Eurotiomycetes > Onygenales > Onygenales sp. PD_10. Next base: position 32,701 of record JANTQH010000191.1, read on the forward strand.
CAGCTTCAGTAGTCTGGTAATTAATAGATTTGATTTCAAATTTCTTCATAATGGTAAAGAGCTCTCTAAATTTAAGTTCTACAATCCAACTAGGTTGGTTTATTACACATCACTCTCTGAGTATAGAGTCTTTCCCATTCATGGCATGAAATCTGTCATGATAGCTGGGGCAGCTCAACTCATTACCAACTATAAGAACACTATCTATGCCTGGCATGTTTGATTTGATCACTATAACATGCAGGATGTCATCAAACTCTCCAAGAACCCTATCAACAGCTTTGAGGTTAAGGGGGGGCTAGACCTACCCTTCTGCAAAATGTGCAAGTTGAGTAAATCAAAAAAGTAGATATCTTATAAACCTATACTAAGATTAATGACTCATAAGGCACATCTGCACTTTGATATTACTAGTAGTGGTGAAATATTTGGGGATCTTGATGACTTTGCACCTAGTCTACAGGGCTATAAGTATCTCCTTTTGATAGTTAATGACATCACTTGCTATAAGACACCTTATTTTCTGAAATTAAAGGCTAATCTTCCAGATACAATAGAGTTCCACCTTAACCATCTCAATAGCATGGGAATTCATGCTAGCTTTACCTGATTGGACAGCATTGCAGAAGCTCTTGAGGCTAAATGCCAGGTAGTATTTACAAAATGGGGTATAAAGTGAGAATCAACAGAATCATACACACCTCATCAGGACAGTGTTTGCAAATGCACAATACAGACTGTGATCTTAAAAACATACTACTTAATGTTGCAGGCAGAACTACTATCTCACCTCTGAGCTGAGATGATTCTTATGAGTTCTTTTCTCATAAATATCTTCCTGATGAGTGCTGAGTTATTCTCTGAGGTAGTTACTGTAGATTGCTTGAAGCACACTACACCCTATAAAGCTTGGAATGGAAAACTATATGCCTGTATGGAAGATTTGCAAGCCATTGAAAACTCTATTTATATCCTTAAAGAGGGTAAACATCATGATGCTAGCAAGTTTGTGGCCTGTAGTGAGTATTTAGTACTCATTAGATACTACAGCAGTAACACTTATCATCTTTAGGACCCTATTAAGAATGAAGTGGTCACCTCAAGCAGCATTGAATGCAATGAAAATGCTACTCTTTCTCTTTTAATCTTCTCAGTCCTGGATGACCAGAATTCTTCCAAGATCTCCCATGATTTTTCTACTAAAGAGGTAGAAGAACCCTCTTCTCTTCCTGTCAACCTCAAGGAGGTTGATGACTTGCAAAAGGCCCAGCTTCAGCAAGAGATTTTCATAATACCCAGGCCAAATAAGAATGTAGTTCTCCCATCAGGATAGAATGCTACTGGAAAGAAGTACAGCCAGCCCCATAAGATTGATGTTAAAGTAGATAGTAATACCAAGGCACTCATAGCATTCTCAGCCTGAGATTTGGAGCTTGTTAATATTGCCATGTCAGATGATGCTGAATATCAACCCTTCAAGAACTTTAAAGCTTTTGCAGCCTGTAAAGCTCAGGCTTCAGAGTTTATTTGTGAAGGGCTATGCCCTTATACCCTATATCTGTAGCTCACCTGAACTTTGCCTGATCTCTGACTGCCTGATTGGACACCTCTGACCAGGCCTTTGTATGAACATTTATCTGCTCTGACCTTGCATAATTCCCTTCTATTTATATTGCATGATCTTGCAATTCCTTTTCCTTTTTCCTTCCTTTCTCTAGCAATTACAATCTTGATTCTAGTATATAGCTCACATGATCTGCTTATCAGAGTGCACCCATTACATTTTGTAATTACTCACTTGATCTCTTCTTAGAGATCCTTGTTATATTTGCCCTCTGAATGTGATTTGCATGTATAGCAGATTCCTCTGAATGCAACCTGCATGTACAGCAAACTCTTCTGAAATCTGAAATACAACTTGCTCAGCTCAGCTCTGCCAGATGATGTGTCAGTAAAAGGCTCCAAAGCTCTGACAGTCTATATTAATATCTCATGAGATTTTCCTCCAAACTTTCTGAATCCTTCAAACTTCCTGAATCCTCTAAACTCTCTGAATCCAAACAATCTTTTGAATCCATCATGAACATGAACCCTCCATGTGAAGACAGCACCTCTCCTCAGGATTCTGATGCTAAGTTCTGAAACTTCATCTAATAGCTTGTGAATAAGATTGATCTTATTACTGAATAAAATCATATGCCTGTACTAACTTCAGCTTCTATCCTAACTCCTGCTCATCTGACTGCTCCTTTTGAGGACTTCCTGAGATGCCTGAAAGAAAGGCTTGCCACCCTTGAGAAATTTATAGGTGAACAAGTCTCCAAATACCCTGCCTGGCACCTCAGTGCAGAGGCTAAAATTGCTTTAAACAGCCTTACAATTAGATCTCTCACTGACCAGGCCTGGTACATTTACACCTAACTCTCTGGCACTGCCATCACCCAATTCCACCCTTGGATGAAGGTCAATGCCAAGCTCATTTCTATGACTCTCAATGTCATCCTCAATCAGCTCAACATCCTTTTCTCTGACCCTTCAGTGGCCTAGAAGGTTCTGACCTGGCTGCACAGTATTTGTCAGAAAACTGATCTACTCTCTGCCTTTCTTCTGAGATTTAATCAGAAGATTCTGGAAGCTAACAGCCAGCTGTGGGATGACACTGTCAAGAAGGCCCTACTCAAGAAGGCCATCAAGTTTGAACTCCTGTAGCAGACTGTCACCTCTGTCAAACCCCCTATATACCTCAAATATTGTATGAAGCTCTGTGGTATAGAGAACAACCTATCTGAGATTAAGGCTATCTAGAGCTGAATCCATGGTAGTGCCCCTACTACCTCTAAGGAGGCCTTCCCCAAGACCTCTCTACTGAAGGACCTGAATGCTATGGATTGGATACCTACAGGACCTACTCATATGAATGCATTCTGTGTCCTAAATATGACTACTACTGTCATTGTTGACTGCTGTGCCTGAGGTGTCTGCATTAACTGTAATAAACCTGGGCACAGAGCTGCTGACTGCTGTGAAACCCATGTTCCCCTAAAACTGCCTGTATGGTCTGTAAATGTACAAATCAAGCCTGAAGAGGAGGAAGACTTTAAAGATGCCAAGTCAGACTTGAGAAAAGACTAGCTTCTGCATGAAATTGCAAGTAGAAGCTCCTGGAGTTAGATAGGAAGACCTTTAAGAAGAAAATGACTGTTCTGATGATTCTTGTACCTACTGTAGTTAATTGTTCTTTTAATATGAATGTTATAATAAACAGTGGTTGCTGTTACTATTCAATGATTCACTCTCACATGGTTAACTGTTATAACCTCCCATGTATCCCAATCAACTCCCAAAAGATTGAAGGTGTCAATGGTGACACAGGCAGCTTCATATGAAACATGGTGAAGCTCAATATCAATATTGGCAGATTTCTCTGAGAAAATGCTTATGTATATGAGATTGAGAATCTCCCATATAACTTCATGCTGGGCCTATTATGGCTATCTGAACATCAAGCCCTTGTTGATGCTCACAACTAATATGTCATATTTTCTGGAGGCATCTGTGTCTCTAAAAAAGATGTTCATAAGACCACTGACCTTTGCCAAATCTCTGCTAATACCTATGACCTCCTCTAAAGCTGCAATTGGAAATCCAGGTCCCAACCTCCTGTTGAAATCTTCACTGCTAGCATGGCTGATATAGAGAAGGCCCTCTCATGACTCTCTAAGAAGTTAAAGATCAACCCTGCAATAGTCCTCCCTCTACACTACCACAAATTCCTCAATGTTTTTAATCATAAGGCTGCTGAGAAGCTCCTACTGTTCCACAGTGTGCATAACTACTATATCAAACTTGAGAAGATAGATGGCAAAGACCCTTAGCTACCCTGAAGACTACTATACAATATGTTATGTGACAAACTGTTTGTGCTTTGCAAGACCCTTAATGACCTTCTGGATAAGAGTTTCATTCAGGTTAGTAATTCACCTGTGAGTGCACCTGTGCTCTTTGTGAAAAAGCCAGGTGGAGGCCTCCAGTTCTGTGTCAACTATCAGGGCCTCAACTGCCTCACCTGAAAAGATTGTTACCTGCTGCCATTAATCAATGAGACTCTTGAATGGATTGGCCAAGCCAAGTGATTCACAAAGCTGGATGTCATTTCTGTGTTCTATAAGATCTGAATTGCAGAAGGAGATGAGTGGCTAACCACCTTTCACATGAGATATGATCTATTTGAATGGACAGTCACCCCCTTTAGCCTCATAAACACCCTGAGCACCTTCCAGAAATACATCAACTGGGCCTTATAAGACTATTTAGATGAATTTGCTTCTGCCTACCTTGATGACATCCTCATCTTCACTGATGGATCCTGCAAGCAGCACTAAAAGTACATCCAAAAAGTTCTCTCCTGCCTCTATGAACATGATCTCTCAATTGACATCAATAAATCTACCTTTAAAGTCTAAGAGACAATCTACCTCAGCTTCATCATAGAGGTGGGGAAGGGAGTCTGTATGGACCCCAAGAAGATCACCACTATCCTTAAATGGGAGGCCCCTACAACTGTAAAAGGTGTGTGAGGCTTCCTAGGATTTGCAAATTTCTACTGACACTTTATTCAGGATTTTTCTGACATCATCCAACTACTAACTGACCTCACACACAAAGATCAGCAGTTTCTATAGTCTAAGGAGGCAGACAAGGCATTCATGTGCCTTAAATAGATGTTCATCTCTACCCTAATGCTCATTACATTCAATCCTGACTGCCCAATGGTGGTTGAAACAGACTCTTCTGGTTACATCACAGGTGGTACTCTCATGTAATGGGACAATGAAGGCATCCTGCAACCCTGCACATTCATGTCCAAGAAGCTCAGCCCTGCCAAAGCCAACTATGAGATTTATGATAAGGAACTCCTCACTATTATCTGATATCTAGAAGAATGGGACTTCAAACTCTGCAGCATGAAAGACTTCAAAATTGTCACAGATCATAAGAATCTCTAATATTTCATGATGACCTGTAAACTCTCTAAATGCCAGATGTACTGGGCTGAATTCCTCAATCACTTCCATTTTATAATTCATTACTGCTCTGGCATAGAGAACTCCATGGCTGATGCCCTCTTCTGATGTGAATAGAATATACTTTCTGAAGACTCTAATACCTGCTGAGCAAACTGTGAATAGAGACTACTAGATCTGTAGATCCTCAAAAAATCTGAAGCAACACTGCATGGAGTGATATGTGCCTTGCCTGTCACCCTGCTAATTGTGACTGCCTCATCCCCACTCCAGGGACTCTGGGACACTGCTGCTGCCTCTGACAAATGCCTTTAAATGATGATTCAGATTGTCTGAGATAAAGCTCACTATTTTCTACCTGAACTCCAAGCCTGTGTTGATATCACTGAATGCTCTGTAGATTCCAACTTTCAACTACACTTTCAGGAGAGGCAGTGGATTCCTGATTCAGAATCATTGTATACCTGAATCATGCAAGAAACTCATGATTCTCTGATGACTGGCCACCTGGGCTGTGAAGTACTCTACTGAATTTTATCCTGAGATTTTTACTGGCCCAATATGTCTCAGAGCATCTAACAGTTCACCTGGAACTACAATGTCTGCTGATCCATCATTGCCTGACAGGATCACTGTCAAGGTCTACTTAAATCTCTTCTAATCCCTGAATGTGTCTGGTGTGATGTTGCCATCAATTTTGCAGTAGACCTCCCCATGAGTGATGGCTACAAGAATATCCTTATCATTGTTGATCACCTCAGTAAAGGTGTTATCCTTAAACTCTGTGTGAAGATGGACATGCCTGCAGTGACTAAAGCCTTCCTTCAGAGTCCATTTTATTACTAGTATGATCTATCCTATATAATTGTCTTGGACTGTGGGACCCAGTTCATCAGAGCTGTCTGAAGCTAAATCTAGTACCAGCTCCTCAAGATCTTCTGGCACCTCTCAACTGCCTATTACCCTGAAACTGACAGCAGCACTGAATGTATAATCCAGACAACTAAGAACTACCTCTAAAAGTTCTGTTTGTATGCCCAGGATGACTGGAATGAACTCCTCCTGCATGCTGAACTTGCAATCAATGGCTGTGATGCTATTAGCACTGATGTTAGCCTGTTTTTCCTCTTGCATAATTATAACCTTAAAGTCCTTGATCTTGCCAAATTGCCTGAACCTTCCACTTTACCCCACAATCTAATCCAAATTATGGACATCATCATTTTGAAACTCCAGCAAGCTCATGAGTGAGCTGAATCCTCCATGGCCAGTGCCCAGCAGGACCAACAGGACTGTGTGAATACTCACTGAAATCCTGCTAAATGCTATGAGGTGAGTGATAAGGTCTAGCTAGACCTTCAAAACATCATGACTGATTGCCTGTCTCACATGCTTGACTATCAATATGCCAAGTACACCATTATTGAAGTCCTGAGAAGTCATAACTACTGCCTTGACATACTACCTGGGATCTACAACATATTTCACATGAACCTGCTCTGCAAGGCCTCTACTGACCTGTTCCCCTTGCAAGAGATCACTGACTGGCATCCACCTGGCATCATCAGGAAAGATAATGAGGTAGAATATGAGATTGAAGCCATCCTCAACTGCTGCTGCTGTGGATAAGGATTCTAATACCTGATGAAGTGGCTTGAATATGAAGCCCCTTTATGGGAACTGACCTCTACCCTGCAAGACACTGCTGTGCTTGCCTGATACAAAGAGCTGCACCCACCTGATGAGACTCTACCTGCACTACCCCATGTCTGATTTTCTGACCCCTCCCACCCACCCTCCAAATCTGAATAGGGGGGGATAATGTGAAGGGCTACACCCTTATACCCTATATCTGTAGCTTGCCTGAACTTTGCCTGATCTCCAACTGCCTGATCAGATGCCTCTAACTGGGCCTTCATATGAATGTTTATCTGCTCTGATCTCACATAATTCCCTTCTATTTATATTGCATGATCTTGTGATTCCTTTTCCTTTTTTCTTTCTTTCTCTAGTGATTATAATCTTAATTCTAGTGTATAGCTTGCATGATCCACTTATCAGAGTGCGCCTGTTACATTATTAACAGTATTAAGGTCCCAATCACCTATGATGAGGCAGTTGGCAGTGAATATAAAAAAGAATGGATGGAGGCAATGGAAAGTAAGATGGATAGTGTGCTATCTCATAAGGTATTTGAAGTTGTCTCTAAGCCTGCAAAATAAATATCTATCTTGGGTGGTAGATGGGTCTATAGGATCAAAACTGATAAAAATGGCATAATGAAGGCATTTAAGGCTCACTGAGTAGTCAAGGGATTCCACCAACAAAAGGGTGTCAATTATCATGAAATGTACACTCCAGTGGTCTCTACTGATGTTATTCATACAATGTTTGCTACTATAGCACTCAAAGGTTGATATATTTGTCAAGTCAATTTTATAACAGCCTTTCTCAATGCCTAACTCCCTGAAAATGAACAGTTGTTCATGAAGCAGCCTACTAGATTTAATTTAGATAATCCAGAGGATGTTTGCTACCTGCTACAGGGTCTTTATGGCCTAAAGCAGGCACTAAAGCTTTGATTTGATCTCTTGATGAGTTTTCTGGAGGAACTGGGCTTCAAACAGTGTAAATAGAATTATGGTCTTTAGTATCATAAGAAGCTACAGGTCTATTTGACACTCTACATTGATGATATCAAATTCATCAGTTCAAACACAAAGAATATCAAGGATATCTACATGAAAATTGTAAATCACTTTAATATTAAGGACTTGAATGATACTCACTACTACCTTGATATGAAAATAATTAGAGACACAAAGGGGATAAAGATCTCACAGGACACCTATATTGAAGCTCTTCTTATTCAATTTAATATGTAGGACTGTAATGCCATTAAGATCCTAATAGATCTCAGCTTTGACCCACTCTCAGATGAGATACTATTCAATGAGAAGATCTATCATACAGCTATTAACTTATTCTAACATCTTGTGACCTACACCCAGTCCAATATCATATATGCAGTTGGGCGCCTAGGCTGTTACACATCTAAGCCTATAAAGGCATGCTGGCAGGGCATAAAGTACTTACTGTGATATTTATGGGGAACTCAGGATGTTAGCATTCAGTACTGAGCTAACAGTTCTTAATAAATCAAGGTATTTTCAGATAGTGACTATACAGGCAATAAGGAGGATAGGAAGTCAACATCCAGCATGGTCATTAAACTTGCAGGCAGCCTGATAGCCTGGCACTCAGTGAAGCAAATAATAGTAGTATTATTCTCAATGAAAGTTGAATATATTACTATAAGTAAATCAATTAAGACTATCATTCAGATTTACAGCTTGCTCAGTAAATTAGGCCTTACACCCCCAGATGTTGCTGTATCAATGTATATAGATAATATAAGCATTCTGGTAGTCATTTAGAGTGAGAAGGTCACACAAAATATTTATCATATTGAAATTTAATATCATCACATTCAGAATACAGCTGAGAAGAAGATTATCAACATGAAACAATTGTCTACAAATAACATGTCAGTAGATGGTTTAATAAAGCTGCTGACACTTGAGAAGTTTGAGATCTCTACAAAGTAAATGAGGATCAATCTTGGGTGTGCAAAGAAAGAAGATGAAGCTGTGAAGGAGGTCTAGAGTAATTATAGAGGTGATTTTATAGTGGATTACAGATGAAGATAATGAGTGTTTTTTATGAGTATTTTGCAAGTGATTTTTACAGCAATTACATGAGAAGGACCCTGAAAGTGAAGGAGTAAGACTGAGATATCTCTATAAATTTTGTATGTAATTTTCTGATTAATTGTCACATTTCAGAAGCTGCACACAGGCCAAGAGGGGTGTTGGAGCCCTGACTATGAGGCCTGCAATGTATAGCTTATAAATGTGTAGTCACATGACTCTCTGATCATGTGATCTCATATTCTCACTTGACATACTTAGATAGCTGTGCATCACTCAAATGTAAGACCTTAAGCTTTCCACACCATCACATAGAAAATTATATGGTTAATCCAAAAAATAATTATTGGGCCTCAGGCAGCAACTAGAATGAGAGGTAGGTGGATTTAAAATAGATGAGCAATTTGAAACTAATGTAGTGGGAAATAATAAAGAAGTGGTGAGATCTTGTAAGAGAGTTAAATATAGTTAGAGAAATTCATGAGGAGAAAGATGATTGATTCCTTTGTCTAAGTTAGTAGATTTTGCCACTATTTATAGCTACTAACATGTGATTGCCTGAGATAATGAAAATCTAAGATACCATACAAAATAGATGTAGAAAACAATAGGGACAATCAGTTATTATTACTATTAAGAAGGAAACAATGAAAAGACTATTAATGCAGAACTGAATGACTAAATAATAGAGGATCAGCCTCTTACAGTCTGCAGGCATTTAGGGTACATACTGTACTGCTTCTCACATACCCCCTTAGCAGATTATCAAGCAGAGTAGAGGTAATTTGATGGCAAAGAACTACCTCTTTTTGATATGTTTATAGAGTGGAGTAGAGGTAATTCAATGGCAAAGAACTACCTTAATTTCACACTTATATTAATGAGATTAATGAGACAGTGGAATTCCTCATGAGTAGTATAAAGAAGGAATTTGGTGAAGCTGTCTGTAGGCATCTTCTTTATACCTATCCATTCAATAGATATTCATCCCCATTGAACTTCCTGTTAAAGCCAGTAATTATGAATGTTGATATGGCAGAGCTTCATTATAATGTAAGAAGCTTTATCCTTGAGTAGGCATATAGTCTGGGTGTTGTCATTTTGAATGACCAATATGCATTCTAGGTCAAAATTAATTTGATTGAACAGACATTTTCACCAGTATGCCTCTTTAGTAGTTGTAGATAGGGCCAAAAGCTCTGCTTCAGTAGAAGAGGTTGTAATGGTCTGTTGCTTTGAGGACTTCCAGTTAATTATCCCTCTAAAAAGGGTGAAAACCATCCCTTAAGTACTCTAGCAGGTAGCTGGGTCATCAGCATAAGTGGCATCAGTATAGATTTGGAATGCCAGGCCTTTATCATTAGCTTTGGGAGCACTATATTCAATGGTAAGATTCTGGGTTTGATACTTATGAGTAATGACCTGATGTAGAAGATCATCATGTTGCAGCAAAGATTTAATCATATAATTAGTAAGGATTTTGGTGGAGAAGGTGAGATCAGGCCAAGTCCTTACAGAAAGGTAGATAACAGAGTCAATTCAGCATTGATAGCCATGAATCTCTTAGGGAGTAGGAAAACTACTATAAGGATAGACTGGTTCAGTAGGAGTAGGCATATGATAGAATTTATGACATTCAATCCTGAATTTTGCTGCTATTTTGACTATATAACTATCCTGACACAACCAGAGTTTTTGAGCTGCATGATCTTGAAGGACTTGAATTCTCAAAAATCACTTAACTTCTCTCATATCTTGGAGCTTGTAAGTGCTCATTAATCAGGCTGCAAAATTGATAAATACCAATTTATAACATTAATGATATATAATAATGATGTCATTCATTTAGAAAAACACTATAAGATCTAGTCCTATAAAAAGATAAGGTTCCTCAGGGACTTGGGTCAGGCCTAGCTTCAGCAGCATCATTTTCAACTCATCATTTCAATGTAGGGGAGATTCAGGAAGTCTGTAAAGTGCTTGAAGGAGGAGTAATATATAGCTAGAAACTTTATATTCAGGAGATGATTTGATATAGATTTCATCAATAAGAATGGCATTGAGAAAGGCATTAACAGCATCATATTAGTATGTTTCCACATCAAAAGCAGCTACTATAATCATAATAAGGTGAAAAACTCTCAGTGCTAGTGTTGTAGATCTGGTCTCTACTTTTTCATTTTTTCATAGATCTCTGTAAATAACAATATAAACCTTGAATTTTTGAAGGATCCCATCTGTGTTAAATTTATATGTAAATACTCATATAAGTGGTAAAGGCCAGCATTTAGCTTTATATTTAGGGACCTTTTTCCAGCATCCTTTCTGTTGTAGGGCATCATATTTGATTTGAGTAGCATGTAATCAATTATCTTTAAATTTATAGTATAAAGCTTCCTTCCATCCATAAGAGGGAGGAGGAAGGTTATCTCAGTGTAGAGGATGAGGTAGAGGTTCATCTGTTTGGGCTGTAGCAAAAGCAATATAGAATTCTAGGTAATGATCTATATGATTGAGAGTAATAATATAGCCAGTCTGCTCTGGATTCAGTTTTTAAGTATAGTATTCTGAGATTATGTGGTCAGTTGATATATCATCACATATTTCCCTAGAAGAAGTAGCTGAGGGCTTATTTGTAGAAGATAGGCCTAACTGAAGAGAATTGAGTAGTTAACCTGACAGATCATCAGTATTAGTATCAGTGTCTGTTTCAAGTTGACTGTCAGGATCATCTAATTGCTGGATTCCACTAGTTGGCATTAAAAATTCAGGGAAACCAGTAAATAGCTTAGGAGTTGATTCTAGAGTTAGTAATGCCTGAAAAGATGAATCTGACATTACTTTTGAAGTCATATCCATTATTTTGGGGTCAGGTATTGAGGTTTCAGAAGGGGTGTTGGTTTCAACTTCATCTTCAAAACTCTTAAATTTCTGAACATCAAATCTGACACTTTTCAGAACATCATTTAGCAGTAGTAAATCTACTGATATCAGAGATATAAGTGAAAGATCCTTAGGTAAATCACCTGGGTCAAGATAGAAGTCTTTATTAAATATAACATCCTGGGTTATAATAACCTTTTGCTCTCTCAGGAGCCAGATACAGAAAATATTATTTAATTTGTAACCTACTAGGTGTCTGATTTTAGCATGCAGGGCGAGTTTTCAGAGCTTCAGAATGATCTTATCTAATATGTATGCCTAGCATCTATATATACATAGGTAACTAAGATCAAGATATATTAGTTTATTAAGATAGAAGGCTAGGGCCTATATTGAGGTCTTCCATTCAAGTTACTGGACTGGTATTCAGTTAAGAAGATATATTATAGCCTTATATACTTCAGGCTAGAGATCTTCAGAGAGATTTACAGCAATTTGAATTATATGGCCTAGAGTAATAATCATACCCCCTGAGCATTCAGCTGTACTATTAGATTTCAGTGTATGAAAAAATGAAGAATCAACATGAATGCTGTGTATCTCAATCTTATCAAGAAAAGCCTTTATAAATGATGTTTCTCCATCTATATGAAGAGTTAGAATCTTCAAACTATAGTGTTTTTCAACTTCATTAATGAATTTTTCTAGAAATGATTTGTAATGATCTTTTGTAGGAAGTGCCTCAGCCTAATGAGTATGAGTAAGGGGATTATAGATGTGAGTAAGATAACAGTCTCTATTATAGGCTAAAGATACATGGGTAAGGTCAAAATGAATGACTTTGAATAGCTTATTACCTCTATTCATCTGTTTTCAAGATATTTGGAGGTGGGATTTGCTCAGTGCACAGGCTGTGCAGTCAGCAGTTTTTGGGCTGTTAGTGAGGCAGGCCCCTGCCATGAATTTAGATAGATATTTAAGAGCTTTCAGGCTGAGGTGATCAAGGTATTTATGCTACAGAGCTGTTGAGACCAGAATAGGAAGCTAAGGAAGTGTTCAGATAGTAAAGATAGCATCATTTAGAGGATTATATTTAAAAATGAATTTTTCATAGTGACACTACAGTAGAAATTGAATGTTATCTTTCTTATTAATTAGCCTGTAGTTTAATTCATCTATCTATATATCTTGTTGGTTAAATGCTGGAGCTGCAGCAATATTCATAAAGAAGATAGGCATGTAGGTGATGTCAAGTAGTGTATATAATTTTTCACCATGAGAGGTCTAGAGGCATACTAAGATGTTACTATAATTATAGATTAGGACTACAGTATCTCTAGCTCACATCTTTTTCTTAACAATGTAAAAATTCTGAAAATATCAATAGTTATTACAAACATGCTAATTTATTCCATTATTATAAATAAAGCTATTTCTGAGTGGGTAATTATCAATCTAAGAAAAATCACTACTTAGAATGACTAAGGTAATTGCAAACATGCTATCAAAAGCTTCATCTGTGTCTTTAGTAGATTTAGTTTTGAAAGTAATAATAGTATTAGTATTGTAACAGGTGTGCTCTGATAAGTAGATCATGCAAGCTATACACTAGAATCAAGATTGTAATCACTAGAGAAAGGAAGGAAAAAGGAAAAGAAATCATGAGATCATGCAATATAAATAGAAGGGAATTACATAAGGTCAGAGCAGATAAACATTCATATAAAGGCTCAGTTAGAGGTGTCTGATTGGGCAGTTGGAGATCAGGCAAAGTTTGGGTGAGCTACAGATATAGGATATAAGAGTATAGCTCTTCACATTATCCCCCCCTATTCAGATTCAGAGGGCAGACAGGAGAGGTCAGAAAATCAGATGTGGAGCAGTACAGGCAGAGTCTTATTAGGCAGGTGCAGCTCTTCATAACAGGCAAGCACAGCAGTGTCTTGCAGGGTAGAGGTCAGTTCCCATAAAGAGGCTTTATATTCAAGCCACTTCATCAGGTACTGAAATCCTCATCTGTAGTAGTAGTGATTGAGGATGGCTTCAATCTCATATTCTACCTTATTATTTTCCTCAATGATGCCAGGTGGATGCTAGTCAGTGATCTCTTGCAAGGGGAACAGGTCAGTGGAGGCCTTGCAGAGCAGGTTCATATGAAATACATTGTAGATCTCAGGTGGCATGTCAAGGTAATAATTATGACTTCTCAGAACTTCAATGATGATGTACTTGACATATCAATAGTCAAGCATGTGAGATGGGTAATTAGTTGTAATATTTTAGAGATCTAGCTAGATCTTATCATCCATCTCATAGTGTTCAGTGGGATTTTAGTGGGCATTCACACAGTCCTATTAATTCTACTGAGCACTGACCATGGAGGATTCAGCCCACTCACAGGCTTGCTGAAGTTTCAAGATGATGGTGTTCATAATTTGGATCAGACTGCAGGGTAAAGTAGAAGGTTCAGGCAATTCAGTGAGATCAAGGACTTCAAGATTGTAATTATATGAGAGGAAAAACAGGCTGACATCAGTGCTAACAGCATCACAGTCATTAATTGCAAGTTTGACATGCAGAAGGAGTTCATTCCAGTCATTCTAAGTGTATGAACAGAACTTTTAGAGGTAGTTCTTAATTGTCTGAATCATACATTTAGTGCTACTGTTAGTTTCAGAGTAATAGGCAGTTGAGAGGTGTCAGAAGATCTTGAGGAGCTAGTAGATTTAGGTTCAGACAGCTCTAATAAACTGGGTTTTATAGTCTGAGATAATTGTATAGGATAGATCATACTGGTAATAAAATAGACTTTAGAGGAAGACTTTAGCCACTGTAGGTGTATCCATCTTCACACAGGATTTAAGGATAACACCTTTACTGAGGCAGTCAACAATGATAAGGATATTCTTGCAGCTGTCACTCATGAAGAGATCTACTATGAAATTGATGATAATATCATGCTAGACACATTCAGAGATCAGAAGAGATTTGAGTAGACCTTGATGATAGTCCCACTAGGTGATGACAGATCAGCAGACATTGCAGTTCTAGGTGAACTGTTGAATGCTCTGAGACATATTAGGCCAGTAGAAATCTTAAGATAAAATTCAGTAGAGCACTTTATAGTCTAGATAGCTGATCATCAGAGAATCATGAGTTTCTTATATGATTTAGGTGTATAATGGTTCTGAATCAGGAACCTACCACCTCCTCTGGAAGTGTAGTTAGGAGTTAGGATCTACAGAGCATTCAGCAATGTCAACACAGACTTGGAGTTCAGGCAGAAAATGGTGAGCTTTATCTCAGATGATCTGAATCATCATCTAAAGGTATTCATTGGAGGCAGCAGTAGCATCCCAGAGTCCCTAAAGTAGAGATGAGGTAGTTATAATTAGTAGAGCAACAGGTGAGGCACATATTATTTCATGTAGTATTACTTTGGATTCTTTGAGGATCTGTAGATCTAGTAGTCTCTATTCACAGTTTGCTCAGCAGGTGTTAGAGTCTTCAGAAGGCATATTCTATTCATATTGGAAGAGAGTGTCAGCTATGGAGTTCTCTGTGCCAGAGCAGTAATGAATTGTAAAATAGAAGTGACTGAGAAATTCAGCCCAGTACATCTAGTATTCAGAGAGTTTACAGGTTATTATGAAATATTAGAGGTTCTTATGATCTGTGATGATTTCAAAGTCTTTCACACTGTGGAGTTTAAAGTCCCATTCTTCTAGACATCAGATGATGATGAGGAGTTTCTTATCATAGATCTTATAGTTAGCTTCAGCAGGGCTGAATTTCTTAGATATAAATGCACAGGGTTGCAGGACATCTTCATCATCCCATTGCATGAGAGTACTGCCTGTGATGTAACTAGAAGAGTCTGTTTCAACCACCATTAGGTGGTCAGAATTAAATGTGATGAGCATCAGGGCAGAGATAAATATCTACTTAAGGCACATGAATGCCTTGTCTACTTCCTTAGATTATTAAAACTGCTGGTCTTTGTATGTGAGGTCAGTCAGTAGTCAGACAATATCAGAAAAATTTTAAATGAAGTGTCAGTAGAAATTCACAAATCTTAGAAAGCCTCACATACCTTTTACAGTTATAGAGGCCTTCCATTTAAGGATAGCAGCAATCTTCTTAGGGTTCATACAGACTTCCTTCCCTATCTCTATGATGAAGCTAAGATAGGTCATCTCTTGAACTTTAAAGGTAGATTTATCAATGTCAATTAGGAGATCATATTCATAGAGGTAGATGAGGACTTTTCAGATATACTCTTGATGCTACTTGCAGGATCCATCAGTGAAGATGAGGATGTCATCAAGGTAGGCAGAAGCAAATTCATCTAAATAGTCTCATAAGGCCTAGTTGATGTATTTCTGGAAGGTGCTCAGGGAATTCATGAGGCTAAAGAGGGTAACTATCCATTTAAATAAATTATATTTCATGTGAAAGATAGTTAGCCATTCATCTCCTTCTGCAATTTGAATCTTATAGAATGCAGAAATAACATTCAGCTTTATGAACTACTTAGCTCAGCCAATCCATTTGAGGGTCTCATTGATTAATGATAGTAGGTAACAATCTTTTCAGATGAGGCAGTTGAGGCCCTAATAGTTAACATAGAACTAGAGGTCTCCACCTGGCTTTTTCATAAAGAGTATAGATGCACCCACAGGTAAATTGCTAACTCAGATGAAATCCTTATTCAGTAGATCATTAAGGGTCTTGCAGAGTACAAGCAGTTCATCACACAATATATTGTACAGTGATCTTCAGGGCAGCTGAGAATCTTTACCATCTATCTTCTTAAGTTTGATATGATAATTGTGTACACTACAGAATGGTAGGAGCTTCTCAGCAGCCTTATAATTAAAAACATCAAGGAATTTGTAGTAATGCAGAGGGAGGACTATCACAGAGTCAGTCTTTAACTTCTTAGAGAGTTGTGAGAGGGCCTTCTCTATATCAGCCATGCTGGCAGTGAAGATTTCAATGGGAGGTTGAGACTTAAATTTCTAATTGCAGCTTCAGAGGAGGTTATAGGTATTAGCAGAGATTTAGTGAAGGTCAGTGATCTTATGAACATCTTTTTTAGAGATATGAATGCCTTCAGGGAATACAATACATTAATTATGAGCATCAACAAGGGCTTGATGTTCAGATAGTCATGATAGGCCTAGTATGAAGTTATACAGAAGATTCTCAATCTCATATGCATAGGCATTTTCTTAGAGAAATCCACTAACATTAACATCAAGCTTCACCATATTTCATATAAAGCTGCCTGTGTCACCATTGATACCTTCAATCTTTTGGGGGTTGATCAGGATACACAGGAGGTTATGATAATTAACCATGTGAGAGTAAATTATTGAATAGTAATAGTAACTACTATCTATCATAGCATTTATATTAAAAGAATAATTAACTATAGTAGGTACAAGAATTACTAAAATAGTCATTTTCTTCTCAAAGGTCTTCCTATCTAACTCTGGGAGCTTCTACTTGCAATTTCATATAGAAGCTAGTCTTTTCCCAAGTCTGACTTGACATCTTCAAAGTCTTCCTCCTCTTCAGGCTTAGTTTATATATTTGTAGATCATACAGGCAATTTTGAGGGAATATAGGTTCTACAGCAGTCAGCAGCTCTATGCTCAGGTTTGTTGCAGTTAATGCAGACATCTTGAGTGTGACAGTCAATAATAGTAGTAGTAGTCATATTCAGAACATAGAATGTGTTCATGCAAGTAAGCTCTGTAGGTGTTCAGTCCATAGCATTTAGGTTCTTCAGCAGAGAGATCTTGAGGAAGGCCTCCCTAGAGGTAGTAGGGGCATCACCATGGATTCAGCCCTAAATGGCCTTAATCTCAGATAGGTTATTCTCTATGCTATAGAGCTTCATACAATATTTAAGGTACATGGGGGGTTCAACAGAGGCAACAGTTTGCTGCAGGAGTTTGAACTTGATGACCTTCTTGAGTAGGGCCTTTTTGACAGTATCATCCCATAGCTGGCCACCAGCTTCTAGGATCTTCTGATTAAATCTCAGGAGAAAGACAGCAAGTGGATTAGTTTTCTGGTAAATACTGTGCAACTAGGTCAGAGCCTTCTGGGCCACTAAGGAATTGGAAAAAAGGATGTCAAGCTGGTCAAGAATGACATCAGAGGTTATAGGAATGAGCTTGATATTAGCCTTCATTCAAGGGTGGAATTGAGTGACAGCAGTGCCAGAGAGTTAGGTGTAGATGTACCAGGCCTGGTCAGTAAGAGATTCAATCACATAGCTGTTCAAGGCAATCTTGGCCTCCACACTGAGACACCAGGCAGGATATTCAGTGATTTGTTTGCCCATGAATTTCTTAAGGGTGATAAGCCTTTTTTTTGGGCATCTCAGGAAGTCCTTAAAAGGAGTAGTCAGGTGAGCAGGAGTCAGGACAGGAGCTGAAATCAGTATAGGTGTACAATTTTATTCAGCAATGAGGTCAATCTTATTTATAAGCTATTGGATGAAGTTTTGAAATTCAGCATCAGGGCCCTGAGGAGGAATGCTATCTTCACACAGAGAGTTCATATTCATGATGGATTCAAAAGATTGTTTGGATTTAGAGAGTTTGAAGGATTCAGGAAGTTCAGAGGATTTAAAAAGTTTGGAGGAAAATCTCATGAAATATCAATATAGATCATCAGGGCTTTAGGGTCTTTCACTGACACATTATTCAGTGGAGCTGAGCTGGGCAAGTTATATTTTGGATTTCAGAAGAGTTTACTGTACATATAGGTCACATTCAGAAGAATCTGCTATACATGCAAATCACATTCAGAGGGTAAATATAATAAGGATCTCTAAGAAGAGATTAAGTGAGCAATTACAAAATGTAATGGGTGCACTCTAATAAGCAGATCATGCAAGCTATACACTAGAATTAAGATTGTAATTGCTAGAGAAAGGAAGGAAAAAGGAAAAGGAATTGCAAGATCATACAATATAAATAGAAGGGAATTACACAAGGTCAGAGTAAATAAACATTTATATGAAGGCCCAGTTAGAGGTATCTAATCAGGCAGTTAGAGATCAGGCAAAGTTCAGGCAAGCTACAGATATAGGGTATAAGAGCATAGCTCTTCACAAGTATTATTTTTCAGGATCATTAAGGTTTTTAAATTCTTTTTCTTATTTTTTTTAGCCTTCACCATAGCCTTTTTCATCATCTTTTTGAGCTTCTTATTGTTCTCCAACTCTTATTTGACCTTTTTCTCAGTCTCCAGATTTAAAATAAAGGTTTTCAGATGGGTCTCTAGGTTGAAATAGAAGCATCTCATGACTTAATATTTTCTACCATATATATATGTTCATTAGGATTCTGATTGATTACCTCCTGACTCCCCTGAGTTTTACTGTGCATCTGATGGTTTTTCTACTCCTACTTTTATTTCATTGAATGTTGCAAACACTACAGCTGACATTTAATTATAGAAATCTTTAGCACTATTAGTTTGGAGTTTGTTATGAAATCACTCTACTAAATCATCTATAGAGATGAGATCTTTTCCTGCTTTTTCATATTTGAGAACTCTGAATCTTTCAATTTAACTCTAGTTAATGTTAATCTTAGCCACTACATTGAGGAATTTGAAGATAGTAGAGCATTCATTTCTATCCCCAGGTCCCCCTACTAGGGTCTATGATAATTCTCCCCTCATTATAGATAGATCCTATTTATTACTAGTATTTAACTCTGCCTGTTTCTGTGCTTCTACCTCTATGTAGGGCTGGCACATGATCTTATCCTTCATTGGAAATTAATTATTGATTTACAACAGCTAGACTTCATTCTTTCTTCAGACAGTTTCTAACTTGTTTAATAGCTGAGCTAAAGATACAGTCACCTCTAGTCCCATTAAATTCTATATGTTAAATTAAATATTATCACTCTCCATAATGACCCAAATTGGCAGTGAAATGTAGAGAGATTAATGGTTAATCTCCACTCTGCACTCTGATTTTACTATTTACTCTTTATTAATAACTATTAGTTGGGCTAGGGGGTTTGCCTCCTCCACCTTCATAGGTTATATTAGAAGTATTTCTCTAGAAGATCATTCTACCTTCTCAGAGCTACTCACTTCCTCTTCTTCATTCACTCAGTAGATTGCTTTCACCTTACCCTTCATTACTACAACCTTGCTGACCCTATCCTCTATGATTTCCTATAGCTAGGCTTCCTACTTCATAACTTTCTTCAGCTGAGATGCTGCTCCTGCTAAGTCCACTGGTAGAGCACATACAATGTGTGAGATTCTATAAGGAAAATTCATAGTAAGTCTTAACATTAAATATTATCTTAATTCTAATAAAACTATAT
>JANTQH010000192.1:0-52245 GCA_032988465.1 Onygenales sp. PD_10
TTTTTCAAATTATCCGGAAAATATTCGAGTTTTTAGTCAAAATTACTCGATTTGACTCGATTTGGATGTATATATATATAACTCGGATTTGACTCGCCTAGGGCTAGCCAGGCGAGTAACTCGCCTTGATATATATATATATATCAAGTAACTCAGCTTGGACACCTCTATATTGGACTCGACTCGGACTTGTCTGCAGTCTAGTAAAGGAAAATGCAGGGCAGAGTGTGCTCTTATAGCTTTTTAAATACAAGGCATAAAGGTGGCTGTGGCTGGCAAAATGAGAGAGTGAGAGAGGCATACTATCATTTTAATAGCTATAGAATGAAAGAAACAAAGAAAACTGTAAAGAAATGTAAAGATGCATTTAGCTCCTAACATGCTACTCATACTGGCATTTAAATTATAAAGAGATAACTAATAAAGAAAATAAACTAATGAGTGGATACAGCTAAACAAAGGAAATAAAGAAAATGAATGAAATAAGGAAATAAATGCAGTAGTCAGATAATGACTGTAAAACTTTTATCATGAGGAATTAGAAATTATAAAGTATCCTCTTTCCTACTCACATCTTCTTTCTCCTCACTACTATCCTCCACTGAATCTACATTATCCAACACTATCAGCATTTAATCATTGTGAAGGTAAAATTTCTTTATTTAGTTACCTACAGTAGTGTTGCAGAACAGTGTACTATTCAGCTCTTCAAGATGATAAGTATCTTTCTTATGGTTCACTTCCCACACACAATATGGACCCAATCATTGGAAGTTAAGTTTGATGGAATAGAATGTTTCTATTTTAGTGTCATACAGAAGAACAAGATCTCCCACCTGAACTAAATCACACACTAATCTCTTGATCTCATTAAATAGATTTCAATTTTTCTCTCACACACACTGCAGATGAAAGGCCACCTCCTCCAGATCCTCATTCTGCCTCTCCAACTATTAAATCCACATGTATATCAAGTTGGCATGAGAGTAAATGGTGTGCTATAGAAGTATTTACCATGTTAGAATCTTAAGCTCAACAGGAAGAATAGTATTATAATCATATTGCAGATAGAATGGTGTTTTATCTATTGATTGTCAAATAGAGACATAATCTGCCTACAATGCTGAGTGGAAATAGTTAACTCAATTCCTTCCATCTATAGTGAGCTTTGCTAGTACATCTAAAATAGGGCAGTGACCATGTTCAACCATGCCATTCACTTTTGCATTGTACAGTAAAATCATTATCTACTTGACATAATACTTAGCAGTGAGAATCCTAGTCTACTTCTGATTTTCTAATCTGTCATTGCACATCATTTCTTGGAAACAGCCATGTTGGCATATAATATCCTCATAAATGAACTAGGCTATATATTCTACTTTTGCATGTATAAGGAGCTGACTTTTGACCCAGCCAGTGAGGTCATTCTGAGCAATAACTGCACATGATTTCTCCCAGTTCTTTGGAAAATTGATAATATTAATACACCACTTATCTTACAGATAGTTACAGTGAGTCAGATACAGCAGCTCTTTGAGGCAGTTACTTTCCCAGAATTAGCACTCATGACATCTCTTGTAATATGCCTTAACATCAGTGAACAAATCTTCCCACTAATATCACTAAGAGATCTTATGATTAATTGCCTTGCAGCCTTTATGATCTAACTCATCATGCATTCAAGTAATGATTTTCTTCTGCTCATCTGGATTATCCACCACATGCCTCAGTAGAATCCCTTTGCCTAACTGGCAAAATAGATGTTGCCCATGCATCATATAGTTTAGTGCATACTTATATCACTTCAGAAAAACCTTGCAAGAGATATCATCAGACTACTTCAAGGTGGTAAAATATCTGGCAATTAATTCACTGCAGTTAGAATAGGATGGTGAAAGAACATAGGATTCTTCACTGTTAGCATCATTAAAAACATTGAAGTTAGGGATAGTAGTAGAAGCCACACTGACACAATTAAGCTCTACCTCAATGAATTCATTGATATTTTAATTCTCAGACACCTCACCATTAGCAGGCAGTCATTAAGAAAGACCATCAGCAGCACTATGAATTCATTCAGGAATGTAATAAACATCAAAATCAAATATTTAAATTCAGACAAGTCAGTTAATTACCAGAGCACCAGAAAGATCAGTAGCCATTCAGTTGAGCTGAACAACTAAGATTTTTATGTCAGTTTTAAGAATAAAGTGAACATCATATAGGTAATATCAGCATTTCTTCAACATTTTGAGAATGGCTTGATACTCTCACTTTCCTATATCATACTTCACTTCCACCAGGCTCTAAATCCCACTTTTATATTAACAAGGATGAAGCTTTCTATTTCTAACATCTCACTGGCTCAGCATTCCTCCCCAGTCATGCTTGCTGACATTAGTTGTGACCATAATATCCCCAGTATCATTAAAATAATCAATGCAATGTAGAGTAAGAATAGTCATTAGTGCCATCTTCAGGACTAATATGATATTTAATTGCTCAGGTCCTCAGATGAAAAAGGCATTTTTCTTGAACAGTGTATAGATTGAGTTGGAAATGAGAGCAAAGTTCAGAATTTAAATACAATAATACATATAAATACTGATGAAGGCATAAGCTCTAGTGATCTCAGTCAGTTTAGACCACTCAATAATTTTGATAATTTTAGTAGCCTTAGAGTGATGCCCATCAGCATTAATGACATATCCAATAAGAATCATGCTGGAGCAGCTAAACTCAGATTTTGCAACCTAAATACATATATTTGAGAGCTCAATGCTGACTAGAGTCTAATTCAGATTTTAAAGATGCTTCAAAATAAACTAGTAAATTCCTGACATGACTTCTTCATTATTATACTGAGATCACAGACCTTTCATACCAATATCATCCATGAAATTATCTGCCTGGTGGGGAATATTTAAGTAGAGAATGTAAGCTATGACTCAGTAGAAGGTGATAATAGAATTCATAGCATCTTGTGGTAATATTATCTAATGAAGAAGGCTGATTAGAGTTTGGAAGGTAGTTATATTATGACTATTCTCATGTAAAGTGATCTGATTGTATTCAGAAAAGAAATTCATCATGCTGATGATAACTTGCTCAGCAAAATCTTCTACAAAAACATCAGCACTGAAAGAAATATAAGCATCTTAAACTGTAACAGCATTTATATCTATACAGGTATTGATAATTTGGTATTTCCTAGACTCCTTCTTCTTGATGAGGAACCATTTATTCCAATATAGACTATAGTAATATTTAAAGATACTAGAATCAACTTGTTTATAAAGTATATCTATAATCATCAGCAGCAATTTTCAAGGAACAGAAAACCTAGAGGCCTGCCATGCTTCATACTCAATAGCATGAATCTTAATTGATGGAGAGACTTTCTCAGTTAGTTTCCTATAATCACTGAAGCTTCATACTAATACTTTCTCCTGCCTGAGCAAGATCTCAATCAGCAGCTTATATTCTTAAGGCATCAAAATAGATTCAATTTGAAGCTTTTTTATTCTATCTGGCATGAGGTGAGAGCTGTGCTGGCAATCTGAGAAATAAGGTATAATTAGATGATTATAAGGTGAAGATGGATTCTTTACAGATTTGATGTTATCTTAATATCATTTCTAACAAATCTCTCTCTATTAATCTATCTTACCAGGTGTCCCTCCATCTATCATTAGCATATTGAGAGGCTGAATCTTATTTGCTTTTCACTTGTACAGTATGGCAACAATTAGGTGATGAGATTGAGGAGAAGGCTCAATGAAATCATAGAGAGGAAGGTTGTGCAGTTAAATGCCATGAACTTGATGAATTTCAGAGACAGAGCACTGCAAGAAGGGAAATGTAGCATATAAGAATAGCTAAAAGCACTATTATAGAATAATAGGAATGTGTGGTAGAGATTTCTGGGGCAATTAAATGATAACCTCTGATTGGCTGGAGATATTTATTGACCTTAAACTGGGAAATTGTGATTAGCTGAATTCCCTCTCATTACTCTCATGTAGTAGAATTTCTACCTTATCATCTACCACACTGATGCTGCTGACTCTGACTTCATCTCTTTACTCATTATCATCATCATAAAGATCAGTCAGACTCAGTACTTCTAGTTTAAAGATTAATACTTGTCATGAAGATCATTCAGCTGTCTGTTGCTATAGTCTTCTGAAGAATAATTAAGAAAAGACATCTGATTAGTCTCATCATCTAGGTTAAAAATTATAATAATAATACCACCCACATTATCTACCTATCATACTAACTAAATCATATTTTCATAGGGATAGCCTAGAATGCACTCATAGAAACTGTACTCTAAGATGAAGAAGGTTTGAGGTATAGATATAGATCCAACATAAATCAGAACATTCTTATAGATTTCAATAATATTACTGTGCTGACTACTAGTACTAAGAATCAGCTTGAGAGTGTCTTTCTGAATGATTAGATTAAGACTCAAGATAGTGCTCTTCACCATGCAGTTAATCTCTGCCTCTTCATTGAATATAGCTTCAGTCTGACCTTTTCTAATACCAACAGAAAACTTGATATGGCTGATGGACACCAGATTCCATCAAGAATCATATTTTAAGATATAGTGGGAGGGCTAAACAAAGAAGACTCTGGCAAATTCTTTCTCAATTATATGCTACTGAACTTCAGCTGGAAGATTCTGAAAGAATGTCTGCTGCAGCTGAGTAGAGTAGGCTATAATATTCTTAAGCTAAATTTCTGTGATCTCTTGACACATGATTTTCTCAAAGACAGTCTGAGTTGCAGTGGCATGATTCTCCTTATCCTTCATTTTAATAAAGAGCTTAGATCCTTTAGATTTTCTAAGACAGTAGAGAATGATTTTCTTTTGAATCTCAGATGCTTCAGCTATCTTAGCATTAGGTACAATTTCATCAATTAGCTGAGTCAGTATTTCTTCCTGTAGCTAGCCATTGTAAAGGATTTGTGAATCATCAGAATCAGATGAAGGCAAGATAATGTCCTCAGTAAATAAAATAAATTTTTAGGAGCCATCTGAATAGTAACTGACCCTTTAAGAGTAGGTAAAAGATAGGGCTTTCTCCTTTTCAATTCAGTCAGAGAGTGTAAATTGATTCTTATCAGCAGCTGACTCTTTACCCTTACTATTTTCAGTAACTACCTGAGCAATTATCATACTAGTAGCCTCTTTTATCTCACTGTTCAAGTTACCTTCTTCTGCACCACTTTTGAACCCAACATTGCATATGCTGATAAAATTGACTGTGGGTAATGAGCTACTGTTAGAGGAAATAAGGATGCTACTATTATTGTGGAGTTTTACTACTAATAAGATAATAGGAGGTGCAGATCTCTACTCAAAAGTACATTCAATGATAATGATGTGTGGTTCATACTAATTTATATTGATCTTTAAGCTGCACTGCATCACATGTCTATTAAAGTATTCACTCATTCTATTTCAATGGATCTTTTCCTGGTCAATCAGCTTGCCAATTTGAAGATACTAAGAGAGCATGTGAGAGAAGTCATCACAACCCTAACAGGCATAAGGAGGGCAATCATATTGTGACATGCTTCCAGATTGAGGTTGATATGGACTACCAGGGCCACACTACATCTCATAATAGAAAATGTTTGTAAGATCTCAAGTAGGATCAATAGATCCCTGGTGGGTGAGAATACATGGCATCACAGCTGATTATTACATATTTTCCTACTGTTGAAAACTTGTGATGGCTAGTAACAGTACATTCATCCAGTTAATAAGAGATTCAAGTAAGCTGTCATTCAAATTCCTTGAAGCTGAATCAGAAGAAGTAGGTAGTATAGAGAGGGCCACTTGAGGTCTCAGTACAGCTAGAATAGGCAGATTGAAGACAGGTTGAGTAGGAGGCAGCTGAGTGGATAATATTATATAAGAACTCAGATTAGGTGTAATCATCTAGACTATCTTTTCCTTAACTTTCTAAGATTCAGCTGCAGCTTCACAAACCTTTGAAATCTTCCACTCAGATGGGTTGTTTTGATTAAACTTAGCCTTATGAAAAGCCTTCTTATGAACTTCATCAGACAGGCCTTGTAAGAACAACTAGCAGGCAAGAGATTTCTGAATTTCATTTCAGCTAATTAGTAGCTCAGTGATGACACAAAATTGACAGCAGAAAGTAAGAATATCTCAGCTGAAAGATCATTTGAAATTAGATAGAGCATTCAGATAGATTTAGTTATATATCTACTAATAAGTATTATTCTGTCAGAACTCTAACATCAACCTGATCTTAACTTTCATCTAGGTTTGCAGGTCCTTCATCAGCTGATCTACATAATCTTATAGTTCTATAGAGTAATAATTATACAACACTGTTAAGACTTTATTCTTAGGAACATAATGCAGCTTCAGCACAGCATTAAACTAGTTGATGAACTAAGTAACATCCTTCCCATCAAAAAAGAGGGCTCTGAGGAATTTAGAAACCAGTATGAGTATAACAAGCCACTGATAAATCATTCCACTTTCAGGAGGCAAGGCACTGCTAGGTGTAGGCAGGCTTAATGAGGAATTAGTAGAGCTGAACATCTTCTCACTGTTGATCTCAATTTTTGATAGTAAAGCTGATGCTTTTCCTGACTGAGTTCAACAATATGTGATAGAGTCTAACTGAGCATGCTTAGAAGGCATATATTGATGGAGAAATGAATAGACAAGCAGCTCTCATTTATAAATGAAAAACAGGTTGATAATAGTAGTAATATTTATGTCTTTTTGCAGGTAGAGGTTCAGGAACTCAAGGAAAAGAAGGAACTACAAGATCTACTATAGATTTTTCTTCTCACTAGAGTCTATATTTATTGAGGAACAGCTTGATGGATTTGATAGTTCAGCAGGTCCATTCTTTGAAGTTTTCTTCTGATAGTATTACCATTGGTGCAGCTGTAAGGCTGCAGGCCCACTCCAACTAAATGGGCCTATCACAAATTAAAATAAGAGAATTGTATTGAGTAGTGCACTCAACAAAAGAAAAGAAAAAAGAGGAAAGAAACTCAGCATAATTATCTGTATTAACACTGTCATCTGTTCATCCATTCATATTTCCAATTGTGTGCACCAATGAAGTGGGGACAGAGTGTACACATCAGGTGGCACTGAACAGGGCAGCAGCAAACACAAGAAAAGAATTGATATCAATATTGAAGTAGAGGAATGTATTGGCAATTTATAGTACAAAACAACACAGTAATAGGATGATAAGGCAACACACAAAAGAAACAAAAGGTCTATCTCAAAGAAGCACACACATGCATGAGAAATCCATGAATGAACAGATGAAGTCTTGCAACAAAAGAAAAATATCTATCTTCATGGCTGTGCTTGGCAGTAAAAAGCCTCAGTGAAAAATTGATCCAACCTGACAGCAGATCCCTACCACACTGTATGAGGTTAAAGTGTCAGCTATGACCCTGACTATTTCATCATTAGAAACTTGGATGTTAAGAAGATAGCAGATCAAGAACAGTAAATCTCTAATGAATTATAAGAGAGCTAGAAAATAGTATCAATTGATAGTTATAGTTGATAGGGCTTCAAAGTATTCTATGTATTATGAATTATAACTAGTTAGATCAATTGGAATAATATTAGGAGAGTCAGTAGAGAGGTTCAGAAAGAAAGAGATTAAGAGGATAAAAAAACTTATTAACTGTACAAAATAGCATGAAATAATAGCATCTCTTTAATAGCTAATAAAATAACCACTAAAATAGGGTGAGAACATCTCAATCAATACCACATCTTTATATTAATGAGGATGAGAAATGGCTGTAAATCCACCCTTAGAAGTAGATTTTAAGTATTCATTCTCAGATCAGATATGGGAGATTTCATCAACAATCTTACTATTAAATGTGTTAATGATCTTAAGGCATCCATAGTGAAAATAAGTATTATCTAAGTCTAATAAGTCACAAGTGTGTGAATAACCCAGGCACTCTGAATGATCAGGAAGGATAATCTCAATTGAAATGTAGGCATTAGGAAGATGGAAGGCAGAAATCTCATCATCAGTAGCTATTTATCTATATATTTAAATATCAGATATGAGATTATAGGCTGACATCATAGAGGGTTAATTACAGTAGATATAGAGTTTTTTGTTGCTAATAAAGTATGAATAATTCCTGATAAATAGAGACTATAATTCTGCTCCATCCAGAGATTAAATATGAATATTAGGGCAGTCCTAATAGTTAGCTAGTAATAGAAATAGTAAAAAGAACTATAATGTGGTAAATAAAACATACTAAGGCTTGAGAGCAGCAGAAATGATGCACAGTATACTAGTAGAGTTAATCTTAACAATATAGGTAGAGAGATAGTAGATTAAGATATTAAGCTTATGTAGTCAGCTACAAGAGTTTCTATCAAAAATCCTCTAGTAAACTCCATTTGGAGCTACCTAGGTAGCATAGTGGCCTGCTGCTAAAAAGGATGTTATATGTGAGAAATAATAATATAAAGCTATGGATCCAATGCATAAATTATATTGTGTAGTTAGCTAGAGGAGTTAGAGAGATAAATCTAATAGAGATGTACTGTAGACAGGCATGATAGCAGTCAGATATAGGGGAGAAGAGAGAGATAAGATAAAATGATAACTAGAAGTTAAAGTAGTTAGTATAATAGCTATTATATTAGAGTAATAGATTGAAGAGGATTAGGATTAAGGAGAGGAGACAAGCTGGAGATACTAACTATAGAATGTATGTTAATCAGTGAGATCTAATATAAGAGAAAGAAGATGTGAAAGGAATAAAAAGAAGGAAAAAGTAAATAGCTATCTAGTAATATTAGCTCTGGAGGCTGAGATTATAGTGGCTATAAATCAAAACAATAGAATAAGACTGAAAGGGGATGTTTTCCCTGCAAATAATAATATAATAATGAAACATGGAGATAGAATAATATAGGAAAATCTAAAAAAAGTATATAAGTAAATAGGAATATAGGTTAATAAAATATTAAATATAAATTTGCCTGGCAGATAAAAGCATGCAGAAATAAATACAGAGACAAATAAAATAATATGATAATAGCTGAAGAGACTAGCATAGTAGTGTAGAAATAGAGTAATAATTTATTAGAGTATAAGAAAAGTAGACTGTCTGAGAGTTGTAAATTAATAACTATATAAAAGTAAGTTAGATGAGGATATAAAAAGAAGAATATAGCTAAATAAGAAAGAGATACTAACATGGGAGCAGGAGATATACCTCTAGAAATAGAAAATGCACACTGCTTCTTAAGGAAAACAAGAGGATTAAAGTACTATATAAAGCACCTATTGATTATAAAGCTTTATAATTATTAGAAGTACTATAAGGGATATTATGCTAATTAGGTTCTGCAGAGATTTAAAATAAAAGAGTTAATTAATGATAGTTCCCACACTATTTCTAGCATATTAGTGTTGAGAATGGCCAGAACACTCCTAAAAGGCTATAAAGAATAGAAGGCTGAGTCTATAAGTAATAATAAGATTAAGATATGAGAGGATAAAGTAATGATATACATTAAGATAATGCATATAAATAGTATGAGTTTGTAGTTTCATAAAGGTATCATTACTCTGAGGGAGGAATGTTTTAATTACTGTCAAAGACTTGATATTTGATTAATAAATATATAGAAATGATCCATTTGATGTGGATTGAATATAGAAGGAAATAGATTATAGCTATGTAAATTCCTATAAGATCTCTTCACTTAAAGTATTAATAATTTTAATATATAGGGGTGTAGGGGGATCATGCATAATAAGGGTGGCTTTGAGAGCATTGAAATATATTAGACATTTAAATCCATTAGGAAGGATGACTTTGATAGCATTGCAGTAGCACTAACCACTAAGATAACTAACCTATTCTACAGTTATGAGTGTAGTGTAGATGTGCTGGCCAGAATTGATGTTATAAGTATAAAGCTCAGAGAGGTTTATAGACAATAAGTATAGTTTATTCTATTCTATTAAATAGGGGATATTTAGTGTCACCCATGACAACTACTTTACTTCAGAGAGGGATCAGATGGTAACAAGATTACTAGAATTTAAATTAGTAATAATATATAAGTATAGCTAGATAAAAGAAAATATTAAATAGAGTATACTTGAGAGTGGATCTAAATCTATTAAAAACACACATTATACTAGAAGAGTTGATAAGGAGACAGCAAGATAAATCAGAAGAATAAGAGACTTAAAGGAGTATTAAATCACTAATTATCTTACTAATAAGAATTTGTCAGTATACATTTAAAGGATTATAATTAATAGAGGGAGGATGGACATTGTTATCAGTCCTAACAATGTATTAGCCTGCAGTAGTAAAGAAGCTGAGTAAGCTAATAAAAGTGATTTTAATTAGTCTGCTAATAATATATTTATATAATATGTTAGCTGAGTATTTTATATTTTTAGTAAGTATATATAGAGAGTTAGAGGAAATAACATACTAAAATTATAAAATTATTTAGCTTGAAGATCAGTATTGTGAGGGGGAAGTTAGATTTAAAAGTCTAGCAAATAATAATATAAGTCAAAAAGAGAGATGTATGATTTGATGTATTCATTCTATTTATAGCTAATTAATTACAGTTTGTAGAGTTTAAAGGTAGGAAGGTATTGCAGAACAAGTACAAAGCATTCAGAAAGCATGCACTGTAGTAGATTGCAAGGATTATATATAAATTAGACTGATGTTAGGGTTTGTTGGTTGCTGATAATAAAAGACATTGGGAATCCTAAAGATATAATAGTAAATTAAGCTATTAATCTCTAGTTTAGTCAGAATTGGATGTTAATGGCAATGAAATTAGATAGCTCAAAATAAAGAGATACATACTAGTAGAGGTGAGCTGTGAGGCTCTCTTACCAACAGGTGAACTAATAGGAAGTCAACATATATAAATAGAATTAATTCCCCAGGTATTATTAAAGAGAAATAAAGATGAAAGGGTATTCTCATTAAGAGAGGAAAATGCAGAGGTAAATTGATATGATATATTAGAAAGTAATGAAAGAAGAGTATTCTATATTTAAAAAGCTATACATCAGATAAAGAAGGTAGATGGTAGTGGTAAACCCTACCTAGTAAGTAAAAAAATAATAGTGGCTTGATAATGTTAATTACCACTGAGATCAGATTATAAAGAAGAGTAAAGTAAAAGCTATAGTAATGATAACTAAGTTAAGTGCTGAAAGTAAAGGTCTAATAAGCTAATAAGAGTATATATCTGATTGATTGCTAAGTAAACTAATCAGAGAAGAAAGATGATAATAGGAGAAATAATTAGAAGAGGGAAAAATGAAGGTATAGCTAGTCTGTATATAATACATGTAGCAGTAAGTTAATACAATAGGTGCAAGAGAGAAGACATGGCCCCTAGAAAAGAAAATAGAGTTAAAAAGAAAGAGAGGATAGAATTTAGAGGTAATAAATAAAATGATAATATTAAAAGAAA
The DNA here is from genome assembly GCA_032988465.1 of Onygenales sp. PD_10. Lineage (NCBI taxonomy): Eukaryota > Fungi > Ascomycota > Eurotiomycetes > Onygenales > Onygenales sp. PD_10. Next base: position 11,537 of record JANTQH010000192.1, read on the forward strand.
GATAGATAATAAATAGTATGAATGAGAAGAGAATAGAATGAAGATAAAAGTAAATTATGAGATGATACTGTGAAGTAATAAAAAAAATGAGGTTATAAAGCACTATTATACTAAATAATACAATGAATAGATGATTCAATATGAAGGTTTAAATAAATGAGGAAAGTATAGTAGGTAATTTACTGTAAAAGCTAATAAGAGGTAAATAATGAGATGAAAGAAAATTATAAGAAAATAGCTGAGATATCTTATTTCTATATAGATTTAAATAGTGTAAGATAGATATAACAGCAGCTTCATAAGAAAGTAAGACTATTATGAGAGGTAAGAGAGAGTATTCAGTATTAGTTAGACCTTAAACTTAGCTTCATATATTAGAAAGAGAAAGAGATGATATAATAAAATGCATCACAGTGATCCATCTAGTTCTACTTGAGGATAGTAAAGATAGCAGCTTTATAAAGTAGTAGAAAGAGAAGAAATAATACAACTAGATACATTATAATAATTAATTATATTAGAATATCAGCTATACTAAGAGAGAGGAGGAAAGAGTAATATGCATTACAGCAAGTTATCATCAAGCTGCAGTGCATAATAGACAGTTAGTGGAATACATTATAATAATAGATTAGGTTATACTTAAGGATAGGTATAATACCAGCTTCACTAAAGTATTATAAAGAGGAAGGGTAGCAACAGAAGATTACATTACAGAAAGAAATAATATTATAGTGTAGAATAGATGCAAGGCTAGCTTCATCATGAGAAAGAATAATAAAGTAAAGTACATTACAGTAAGTAACTAGATTATAGTGTAGAATAGGCATAATACTAACTTCATAATATAATGAGAAGAGAAAGGAAAAAAACTTAAGATACATTATAATAATAGATTAAGTTATATTTAGAGATAAATCTAATATCAGCTTCATAATGCAATGAGAAGAGAAAAAACAATAATATAAAATGCATCACAGTAATAAATTAAATTATATTTAGAAATAGATCTAATAGTAGCTTCATCATATAATAAGAAGAGAAAGAACAACAACATGAGATATATCACAGTGATGAATTAAATTATACTTAGAAATAAACTTAATAATAGCTTCATTATGTAATGAGAAGAGAAAGAGCACCAATAGGATCTCAGAAGATTACATCACAGAAAGTAATAATATTATGATAGAGGATAAATATAGTATTTATCTTAATAGTACTGAAAGAAAGAATGGTAAAGCAGAGTGCATCACAATAAGTAATTTAATTATGCATGGGGATAAGCATAACTTCAATTTTATTAACTATTAAAGAAGGAAACAGGACAGCAAAGCAAAGTGCATCACAACAAGAGAATAGATTATATAATAGAGATAGATATAACTCAGCTTTACTCACAGCATTATCAACCTGATTCTGGTGGAGAAATTGGGTTAAATTCTGAGTAGAATTAAATTGAACCTTGAAATGAGAATGAAGTTAGTTTTGATGTTCTGCCTGCTAAGTCTGCCTTGAATAATTCCTGCTCTAGTGAATTAGAGTGCATGATTTCTAAACCTAATTCTGATTTCAGATCTAATTCTCTGAAAAATAGAGTTAGAGCTTTCTAAATAATATAAATCTACAGCCTCAAAATACTAAGATTGCTCTGATAAACCTCTGTATTATGAATACCTCTATCCTCTGTGTGCCAGAGATGTGAAGGAATATGGAGTTGAAATTCTAATAGCCTATAGCAATTAATACTATTAGATAGTTTTAAATAGATAGTTAAGTTAGTAGTTGTATCATAATAAATCTTATAGAATTAATTAAAATTTAGATAATAATTAGATACATTTTTTTAATAAGTAGAATATCTTTGGAGGCTCACTAATAATTTCATAATTTATATAGTTACTAATTTGATTTGGTAGTTATATAATAACTGTGAGACTCTGAAGCAGAGACTAACCCTGCTTGTTATGCCTTCAGTACTTATTAAATAGTAGATTAATAAGATAGAGTTGGTTACTAATAAGCTATATATTTATATCTACTATAATAATGGCAAGAAGGGCCTTACATTAAGATAAAATATCATAATAAAGAAGCTTACTAGAAACTATCTGATTTTTAATATTCTAAGCTAGTTATAATTAATCATCCTCACCTCATATTAAATATTGAGCTAAAGGAATGACTATGTCATAATCCAATATTTTTAATGATGATCTTCTGGAAGCCTCTCTAGAGATCATCTGGATAGCTTGAGTGGAATGTTCAGTGTTATTATTTTTAATAAGATACATATAGTGTGAAATGCTAACTTAAATACCTCTAAGATGTACTTATTACTAAATGTAAGTTTTAACTTACTACTTACTATAACCCCTTATCTTAACTTCCTACTTAACATTAAGAATTTAGTGTAGTTCATTATGCCTGTTAGCTCTAACATCTAATGAGATGATGAGATATTATTCTTTAAAGGCCTATTTTCTTTCTTCAATCTATATAAGGTTGATCTTTCCCATGTTAGTTTTATATACTAAATTATAAATTATACTCTCTAAGAGAACCTTTAATATCTTAATAATAATGATCCCTATCTTGATGTGAACATCTTCAAGTTTTTTAAAATATACTATATTAAATGGATGTTAATAAGCTACCTATCTAAGAAGAATAACTCTAAAATTGAAGATGATATTCTTATTACTTTCTACTAAATTATAGAGTGCTACTTCATTCCTGATGAGCTAACTAAGTATAGATTGATGATAATATACCTATATTACTACTTTATCTTTAAACTGTCTAATAAATATATATTTATAAATATAAATAAATATAGAAGACTGATACTCTTTACTTCCTAAATTGATTTCTTCTATATATATAGAGAAGTCTTATTACCTTATATCCTCTTTATACTACTCTGTGCTTCCCAGATGGTCCTTTTCTCATGCTAACTGAATATATACTATAAGGCTGAATAGAAAGCTTATAGAGACTCTCTAGATGATGTCTAGTTCTACCTCTCTTTCCTCTCTAATATAAATACTACTACATCTTAGAACTATAAAAAGGCTTTATATCTTGTAATGTGAGAGTCATCATGGCTCTATACATTACTAATCAGATTGAGCCATAAAGTCTTCAAGCTGAATGAGAAGTTTATTATGTAGTATAATAAACTAAGAGAATAAATACTAATAATAGATATATATACTTTTATTAGTATTTCATACATAGTATTTCATACATCTCTGAAGTCTAACAAGCATGCAGCTGTGATGTTGAACTTCAATAATAATAAATTAAATTTAATAGTCTTTATTAATTTCTATTATATTAGTTTAGCTGGTTTTAATCTACAGTATAAGTGTCAAAATATATATTATTTCAATATTGTAGGGAGCCAGTCTATAATCAATCAGGCTATAAGCTGTGTTTTTTAAATTGGCTAAAAATAGATTATAAAAGTTTATAAATATATCATGCTAAATTCTTTCTCTACTCATAAGATAGAAAAGTCAAACTTAAAATACACAGCTAATCTGATAGCTAAATTGAATTTAACACTCTTTTACCTGTAGAATGATATAGATGTGAATGATGAGAAGATCATTTTAAATAATTAAATTTATCTACTAAGTAGGGAGATCACCATACTGAGTAAAAATGAGAAGAAACCTGAGGATGTTATGCTAGTAAAAGCTGAAAAGTTTTTAAAGGAGCTTATGAAACTTCTTTATAGGGTAGATAATAAGATAGATATAGAAGAAGTATCTAGTCTGATTGGAAATAAAGTGAAGAATAAGTAATGAGTTTGAAAATATTCTTAAAGGCTTAATAAATATAATAATGAGATGATTTCTTTCTCTATATTTTTAAAAGATATTATCTTTAGTCTTTCTGCATGCATTGATATGGGAGGATTTTACCATTTATTTTCTTAACTTATTAATGAAGCTTGTTAAAAGCAGATGCCCTGTATTAAATTTCAATGAATAAAGATGTACTTTACTAGGATATTTTTACTCTATTCTATTCTATATATAATTATTTACAAAGAAGGTTGATTGCTTCATCTTACCCTAGCTACATATACTATGCTATGAAGCTCCTACTATAAATGTGCTAGTAAACTGAGAGGGTAAGAAAAATCTAAGGGGGGAGAAGGCTTGAAGGGCTCCTCTTCACCCTCTAGTTGGAGGATACTAGGAGTAGAATGCTCCTAGTAAATTTACATCACATTATCTGAATGATTCAGAAGGTTATATCTAGTCATATCTGATACTTCTAAAATCCACTATATATTAACTGTGTTGTAGAAATATATTAGTAAGTTTTATTTAATAATCATTGTATCTCTTAATTATACTATTACTTTAATGTAAGTAGTAAAGAAAAAGACATCTTAATAATAGATTCTATAATCTTTATCTTAAATGTCATTAGATCTAATAGTATCTAACTAGAAGATCCTAATATCTATTATCTTTTATAAGGTATTAAAAGTATATAGAGTATATTAGCTCTCTTGACTATCTTAAGTCTGATGACTGGGTACTGAGCTGACATTATATTTACAGACTAATTTTTCTAGACCTTTATTATCTCAATTAGGAGTAGGCTGGTAATTATCTTTATTAGGAGTCTACTAATATAATATGCTAACTTCTAACTCAGTAAAAGTCTTATAAAGCTACTTTTAGATTAGTTGAGTAATGATGTGTATCTATCCAATGAATAAACTATTATCATTTATTGATACAGTTAGAATAATAGTACTATTAATAGTAAGTATATTAATATTATCATTAGCTATTCTATTTAATAACTTGATAGATCTGACTAGACACTTTCTTAATAGATATACTAGGTCAGAATTATTCATCTAGTAAATATGAATATTTTGCTGAGATAAGTAGTTATCTCAGCATTAATTAATTACTAATAATATGATAGAGGGTAGACTCTAACATTATAAAACTTCTATTAGTTGAGTATTATTATTAGTATCTTAAATAGTGAATCTCACATTTAACATTGTAGATAAGGATGCAAAGGAAGATGGAAGAAATATAGAAAAGAGAGGAGAAAAAGAGTGAAAAGTTAAGTTTATTTATTTTGAATTTTAAGCTGACTTTGAGGTAGTTATAGATATTCCTACATTTTATATTAAAAGTTTAAATTATAAGTTATTTAAATAAATAATTAGATTTAGCTTCTTAATGATTTTAAGGTAAGTATCAGAAGGATATAACATCAGCAATTTATTTCTGAGCTAGAGGCTGGCTAAGAGTAGCTTAGCAGCTTTAGCAAGACTTAGCAGCTTAGCTCATCTCTCTGATCTACATATTAGCCTCATGGTCTGTGCAAGCTAGGGGCTGGGCATTTCCACAAACTTCACACATCTTCAGAACACTATGAATTATACCCAGTATGTACCAGCTATCATTTTCAAATCTTATAATATATCTACATGTTTCATAATTCATAACATAGCATGCTATTCAAGATTAACTGTCTTCATCAAATACATCCTCTAATTGACATAATTTTCTTGATTGACATACTATTCTCCATTGACATGCTATCCTCCATTGACACACTATCTTCAGTTTACACACTGTCCTCAATTAACACACTTTCCTCAATTAGTACACTATTCTGAATTAGCATACTTTCCTCAATTAGCACAACATCCTCAATTGACACTCTCTCCTTAATTGACACACTATCCTCAGTTTAAGCTGAGAATAGTTAATACTGTATTATCACACTCTTCTCAGCTTAAGCTGAGGACAGTAAACCCATGATCATATTAATATGATTGATATTTGCAACCTGTAAATATAATAACTACTACTACTTAATATCCTCAAAATCTTCAATTAAATCAATAAAAGCACTTTTAATAAATTGTGTCTCTTCCTCCTCAATTATTACCTCTCTTCCTGCTATCTTCATCACTTTCTTTTGTAAGATCTCTGTGACTTTCATCTTCCACAGCTCCTCCTGTTTACACCATATATTATACATTTATTTGTATACTCCTGCACTGCATGTTAGCACTGATCAACATTGTATCCAGCAAATAACATCTTATATGCACTCTGAAAAGCCTCTGCCTTGAATACCTTATACATCTCTGTCCCTTCATACTCTATTATTGTATGGTATATCTCACCTGCCACTACTACCACTACTTCAGCTGAAATTAAATTAAATCACTTTATCATCAGAGTGTTAACATCCAGCCCAAATACTCTCCAGCCAAAGAAATACTTAGCTATACCTCATATAATAACATCAGACAGAAAATGACCCTTTGCATCCTGTATGTCATCAAGTTAGTTCAAGCATTCATAACCTTAGGCTCTACTAGTATGATACATACCTTCCCTTCTCTAAATACTACTGTAAAGTTATCATCCCTTAATAATTGTATAATCTATCCTCTTAGATTACTCAGTTCAGTAAAGTGATATGCATCTACTACCTCCTGAAATTTAGTATTGAAATAGCCTCATTGGGTACCTGTATCATCAACAATCTATTGCATGTTAGATAGCCTTCCATCTATATCAGGAAACTCCAATTTGAGGTATTATATACATATCTTTCTTGCCTCTTCTGGTGATGAGATCTTAGGTACACTATCCTCATTATCAAGCTCTAATCTAAACTCACTTTTGTTCTGATTATCATGATCCCTAGCAAATAGCTAAGTACTCATAATGAGGTGATTCATATGGTTCTTACCAACTATTAATGGCCATGGTATTAGGCACACATCAACCTTGTATTCCCAGTTAACCTCAGTGAATAGCTACATGGTCAAGAGGTCCTTTGCCATATTTAAAATCCTTCTATTTGTTACTAAATAATCTGCCTTGCTTTATCTTATGATCTCTGTCTACCCCAAGTCCTGAACAACATTACCACCTATAACTTCATAGTATGGCCCTGAAGCTAGATCAAGATCTGATCTATTCTCACTTTTCAAACTGTTAATTTCATTCTTAGAGATACCTGGGATTAGGGCATCATTGGTCCTGCACCTCTTCCAATCTCTCTCTGCAGTTGGGTTAAAATTGTCATTGAAAAGATCCTACTCAGTAGTTTCTAATAGTTAGTATCCATTGCATAGCCAAGAAAGGCAGAAAAATGAATCATACTTACTACATCATCATAATGAGTCTATCATTTCAACTCATGAAATCCCTCTACATTAATCTCAGTATCATGGCTCTCATAACTCTTAAAGCTCTGCACCAAACAATTTTATTGATGGTTAATGAACTCAGACATCTACAGACAGAAAGCTACTGTCACTCACTGTTAATTGTGATGCTCATGGATGTCTCACTGATGGTTTCTAAACATTCAAATGTTAATAGGGACTAATATAGTATTAGAAGGACATATCAAAATAACCAACCTGAACCTCTAACAGACCTGGGTTAATAATATCACTTTGAGAACCAATTTGTTGGCTGGGCTGAGGAAGAGAAGATGCTAGCATCCTTTAAACAGACTGTAAACCATGTTTCTAATTAATTTGTTCATCAAGCTGCTGAGATTCATCCTACTGACTCAGACTTGCATCAGAAGGCCCTGATAATGATAATGCTAACTAACTTCCTATAATATTTTAATTATGATTAGTCCCTCTACAAGGAGGTAAAGATACTGCCATTCTCCAATCAGCTTGGAAATTATTCCCCTGGACATCAGCTGTGTTTACTCCAGGGTGTTTTTGATATCATGAAGCCATTTTACTCTTGTTTGGGACCTATTATCTTGTATTCAGTATGTTGTGGCAGACAGTCCTCAGCTTAAGCCAGAGCTAATGCAGTAATGCCCAGGTAAATAATACTTAGCTTAAGCTCAGCTCTGGCTTAAGCTGAGGACTGTACAGAACATGAGAGTGTAGTTGAGACTCACATAAGACTGGATAGTATAATCATGGAATAAGAATTTATTATAGTAAGTGCCTGTTATGTTTCAGTCAGTAAATTTCAAGCATAGAGTCCTTAACTTAAGCCAGGACTGGGCTTAAGCCAAGCACTGTACATAGAGCTGAGCAAGAAGTTAGGACTCACTGGCACCTAAGGTTCTTGCATGACATTGACATTCAATTGGGTGCAACAGTAGGTATAAAAGAAGAATTTAGGTGTGAGAAGTACTAATGAACTTTACCTGTAGAGTAAAGTTCACATTCAAGTAAGTAAGAAGATAAATAAAGAATCACATATAACATCTCATCCATCAATCAGCAGTGGACAGAAGTACCCCTTTTTACTAGCATATCCAAGTTAGCCTTCTTCAACTAGCAACTATTAATAATAAATTGCAGTATACATACTTAAAAACCTGACTTCAAAATAATTTATTCTATCTTACTAGTAACATAGAATTTATATCATTCCCAGCCATGAGCATCCATCTCTTTCATTACTGTTTGAAAAGAATGTTCACTGCATATCTGTACCAGATCAAACTGACTGAAGCCTAGATACCATATTTTATATTGATTATGAGTTATTGAAAGCTCCCTTTCAATGAGTTCACAGAAAAGGCTTAATAGTATATAGTCTAAATCATTTCCTTTCTAAGTCTTCTTGTTATCTATATCTAGTATCAAATTGTCTACTAGACACATTACTGTTAAATCTATTTCAAGATTATGTATCATTACCTGCCAGGCATGTTGTCTTGTTGGAACTCTCTCCTTCAAGTTCTCTTCTTATCTTTAAAGATTGGTAATACTATCTCAATCCTCTGGTTAACTATCCACTGATGTGCAATTATTACTTTTATTAATAGTTACAGTGCTGTCAAGCAACCTCTCATTTCTTTATGACTTGTGTCATCTCTGGTTGTTCTTACACTGCCAGGCCATAGCATCCAGATAATTATCTCTAGCTGCTAATAGGATATTTTGAAATATTCAAAAGTAATTCTCATATACATACTTAAACATCAGCAGCAGTTTCCCCTTACTTTACTCTCTTCATAAATTTAAATCCAGAAGCTCATACCTTACCATCCTCCTCTCCAACAACACACATATATCATGATATACTGCACTATTAACCTTTAAGAATGCCTTAGTCTTAGATATCATCTACTCACATAGTATGCCCTGCAACATCATGCTGTTCAATCATATAGTGAGAATGAAATAAATGCTTGACTTATATGTATCTACAAAAAATAGTAGTAACATTTGAAGGCATAATAAATGTTAAATTATATTAATAGTAAATATATGATAGTAATGTATCTGCAGACCCTCTAAGTCCTACCTCATCTCTTATTATCTACTTTTAAACTCATTTATTTTCACTGGGACTTATAATTACAGCACATCATATAATTAATGATGTTTTCCATAGACAACAGCTCTTCTTGACTTGGCAGTCCTGGTGTGTCTGGGTTGAAAGAATATTGATCTCACTATATGCAGTATGAGGACTTAAATCATATTTCTTAGCTTAAGTTAGGCTGCCCTGCCAGTGGAGGGTTGATACTACTACTATCAAATAAAATATAAAATTCATGCTGTACTCAGCTGGGTTCAAACCCTAAGCTATTATATTCTACACAGTAAAAAGTCATCTTCCTTCTCAGTGTAATCAATTCAACACTGACAAGGACAACAATGTTAGTATGATCTTAAAGTATGTTTTTATGGCTAGCTCTTATGACTTTATTCAAGTTGCCATCTGCCAGCAGGTGTTGTGCAAACTGGTTAATGTGACATTGCTGTGGTAGTAGTAAATATCAGCTACTAGTAGGAGGTATAAATTATATATATATTTTGTCACACCTATAATCAAGCACATCATCACACCACAGCTACATAATCCTACTACTGAAACCCATGTATTTAGCATACATTAGCTTTTCAATAGAACTTGTGATGTATTTCACAATGAGATCATATCATATTATTAAAATTTAATGTGTTTTGGTTGAAAAATAAGCTATCTGGATAAGTAATGCTAAATGATGATAGATGTATAGATACTTGCATAATTAATCTATTAGAATTATTCTCATGGATTCATTAACCCTAGTAGCTAACTAGTCTATACAAACATGGAAGTCATGTGATCTAATCACCCCTTGAGGTGATAGCCCAGATTCAAACCCAAGCACACAGCTACTTATTTTTTTTTACTAACCTATCTAAATAAATATCAGTGCACATTATAACTTAAATAATAGCACATTCCTCAGCTTAAGCTGGCAGGCAGGAAAGAAACACATTCCTTAGCTTAAGCCAGCAGAGCACTTAAATAATACTTTGGCCTGCATGCTGATTGAGAGGAGTACATTCCTCAGCTTAAGTCAGGCCACTCTGCTCAGCTTAAGCTGAGGAATGTGTTTCTTTCCTGCCTGCCAGCTTAAGCTAAGGAATGTGCTCTCCATAACTTCTTACTATTCATCATCTGAATCTATCAAATTATTATTTAAGTTACCATTCAATTCATCTAGAATGTTATCTTTATTTAAGTTATCATCCTTCTCATCCTCCTCATTCATGTTACTCTCTTCATCCTCCACTTCCTCTCTAATACTAGCTTTTAACTGGGTTGACCACTTATTTACCACTCAAAGTTCATCTTCTAATCACATTTCACTATACAAACTGTTGTATTAGTCTCAGTCAATATAATTATTGATATAGAATCATTTGGTGGGGGATCTCACATGCATATCACTAAGCTATATTAGAATAAGGTGAGCACCTCACTGTATAGCTTCCACTGGATAGAAATAACACTTCCATAGGTAACCCAGATTATTGTCTGATGAATTGGGCTCCAAGTCTGCATATATCTCCACTTCATACATGCCATGGACATCATGCAGCTTCCTGGAACACAGTCAGAGAACTTCAATAAGTGTCCTAATATAGTATGTATTCTCATTTTGGTTGAAGATCCTTCCATTCTTCTTCACTTAAACATTAGAATCAATCATAGTTGATATCAGTAAGAGCTAGCTAATCATTTACTCTTGAAAAGGTACATCTCTTATCTTATTTCTATTACTAGCCTTTTCATCAGTCAACCAGACATAGTCTCACTGCCATCCATCAAGTGCCCCTTACCATGTAGATGTGCATTAAATCTTCTCCTTAACAAGGTGATTTGTATTAGATGGATCTTGCTCATTCTGTTTTCATGTAGTGATCAATTCATGTACCTATATGTGATAGTCAAGTATTAATTGCAACATGGGATGTCAGTCCTTCATGCCAGTGAGCTAGAAACATCTATCTGCAATATAAATTAATAATGCATTCAGAAAAATCTTCTTGAGATGACTCAGTCTCTTGACTATCTTTCTCACTATTATGACATGACATGCCAGTAATTAGTAGCAGTCTACTTCTGATGAATGCCATGATATTTTCTATAAGTCTATGACTGTTGATGCAGTGATAAGCTTTATCTCAAGTTGATCTTCAGCTATAAGTGTACTTAGGCTGATGATATTAGTATGAAGTAATATGTTCTCTAACTCTAATATATGTATATGCTACCAACTGTGTTTGATCAGCTGCTGTTTGTTGCCAACACATTTGTTAGTATTATAATAATAGGCCTTTACATAGCATTTATAATCAGTCTCACTGTGCTCAGTATCAAAGCCATTCAGGGTTCCATATTTATGAATGAACTTGATATAGTAGATAAGGACATAAAATTTTGTAAAGTTGAAGTGGCTAACTTTATGTAGATGATATTTCTTACAAGATATATAATAACAATGAAATGCCCATTTAAGAGCATCAATCCATTTCAAGATGTTCTCTAAGTATCCTAGGGTTTCATCATCATGAGAGTAATACTGCACACAGAATAGAAAGTTGACCATAGCATGAGCATATAGGAGAGCAGGTTATAAATAATGGAGTAGTAAAGGAATGATAACTAGGATTAACTATCATAACAGAGCCTTATACTGTAACTCAGACCACTATTTAAAGTAGCTAAAGTTGATAAAATGCTAAAGATCTAAGTAGTGAGAAATATGATTAAATTAGTCATCAAGCTGTTCAGTTCTACCTACTTGAGATATTAATGAGGCTTCCTATTTCTTGATTTATTGTGTAGGTTTGATAAGGTCCACCATCATTTCCTAAAGCCATTTAACTAGGTACTAAACTATGCTCTTAAGTAATTAGTGGAGAATATCAATCATCATCACTTTATGAATATTAATTTGTGGGTGATACCAGGCAAAGAAGTTAATGTCATAAACTGTCATGTTAAAATTAATGAATAAGAGATCATTCTGCTGCTGCTAAATCTGGTCCTGCATCTATCTATATGTACATGTTGGAAAGACCTTCAACAGATCTTAACACTCTGAAGGAGGAATAAGGCAGATTAAACAGTATCTATTATTTTTTATACCAGTAATTAAGACTTGCTCTTCATAGTCAGCTATGAATCCAGCTAATACTAGAAAGTAATATTAAATATAACCATCAGCACATTCAACAAACATGCTAGTTGTATCTAAGACCTCAATAGCTACAGCATTATTAGTACCTACCAGTGGGATATTAGTAGTAAGACTTATATTTAAGTATCTCAGCCATACAAGCATGATAAAGCCTGGTTTTTGTGACATAATCAATCTTCTTAACAATAGGAAGATAGACAATCTTCTGAAGACTGATTATCTTTTGTGCATGGCAAATCTTATGTAGAAGATTTCCAATAATAAAGTAAATAGGTCAAGATATCTGATCCCCATGATGCATGGAGAGCTGTGTCTTATTAGATGTAAAGATCAATGAAACTAGTGTGGAAGAGGCCAGAAGTTTTTATTGCATATCCTACTACCAGTTGGCTGTATGCATCTCAGTATATATTTGTTAGTTCAACTCCAAGAACTGTCATATAGGTACATATTATAGGACATTCTTGAATGGAAGATGTTCAAGTAATTGGTGAATGACATTATTTACTCTCTGGTGAGAGAGAGTAGCTTTAATTATGATTCCATTAGTGGATGTTATAGAAATCAGAGTGTCAATAAATTCATCACTTTATACATTGTTGATTGTTAAGCTCTCATCAATGATGTTATGAAACTGTTGAGCAGTACAGAAGAAGAGTCCATTAGTAATAATATAAAGATAGAGTGATGTGAGAAATTAATTGATAGCCCCACTTGAAAGTTCATCATTCAGAAAGAACTATGCAATGTCATATTCCACTTCACTTTTAAAGCCCTCATACTAGGCTGTTGTTATTCTGATAGAAGCATCAGACATCATATTAAAACAACCAGGAACTGGGCAATCAGCTGGTTATTTTAAGAGAGATTTGTATGTAATGATATAGGCATTTAAAACTGAGGTTTGTATGGCTCAAGGAGGTAGCAATGAGATAAAGAAGGGCATATTGGGATTCAACTTGGAGGATAGTGGCTAGTAGTAAATGCTGAGGATTTAGCAAGCTACCTGTAGTTTATAATAATAATATAACTGAAGATCTAATATCTACCTCATCCACTTCCAAAATATTTATTAGGGTTGGAGTGATAATATCATCCAGATCTAAACTACCATCTGGCTTGGGTGCCTCATATAGGATGTCATTAGATGGCAAAGCAGTAAGAGCATGTTCTGTAAGGGCTTGTATAGGGGCCACAGGGGAGGTAGGAGTTTGACTTGTAGCTAATACTATTTCTAATGTTTGTCTTGCTTGGATAGTTACTATGCATTTCTGCTGGTGTTGACTAAGATTACTCTGGCTGTTGACTGACTGTCAGCAATGTAGGTAGGCACATATATATGTAGAGTTCTTCTTCATAGTAAGAGGATAGAAGGTTTAGAATATAAAGAGATTACTTTGTGCTATCCAGTCTGAAGGTTATCTGATTTCTGAGGTCACATGGCAATTAGCTTTCCTACTTAGGCCTAGTATAGTTAAGTGGTTGGAGAGACACTAATAAAAAGGATCAGAAATAATATTTTCTTAGCATATTAACTAAGCTATGTATTGAAAAAATAGGCATCTCCATATTAAAGGCATCTCCACATTGGAGGCATCTCATCATTGAAGAAAAAACAAGTAAAGGACACAACAGGAAAGAAATTGAAGAAAGAGATAGAGAGACACTTGAAGGAAGAGTATAGAGCTCAGCTTAAGCTAAATAGACAACAGAAAACTTGAAGAAATTCAAGTGATAGAATATTACTTAACATTGAGAGTAAGAAGGAATAGCACAGAGCTCAGCTTAAGCTGAGCACCTAATAGAAAGAAATGGGAGAAAGAGACTAGAGACATATAAATTAATTACATAAGAAACTAGTAGAGGGGCAAACTTTGCAGACTAAATTACATCAGATTATAAGGTCATCCATGTCTTTAGGAGCCCCAGTGAGGGTAAATTTTACCTTTTTAGTAGGAGGTTGTTCCTTGTGGGTGGAGGCAGATCAGCAGCAGGAGGACTTAAAGGAGCTGAGGAGGGAGTTACTGCTGATTGGAGTAACTTAATGTGAGTCAGAGAAGTATAGACTTGATTGAGGAGGTAAAGACAATTATGATGAATCTATCTCAGAATCATCAATATTACTAGTAGATGTAAGGTAGATAGATGTTCAAGAGTTTTGTAATGAGTTCATATTAGAGTCACTAATACTACTACTATGTCTTAAGGGACTTAATCTGAGGAAGAAGAGGCAGACTAGTGTTTGAGCATTTTTCAATAGAAACTAGAGGGCAAGAGTTTTCTTCAAATAGGAGATGGGATTAAGAGTTGCTGTTGCATTTAAACATTTTATGTCATTCATCTGGGCAACATTTAAGTCAAAATTCTCAACATTTCCTCATGGCAGCCAGAACTCTTACTGGTTAAATATCTATTAAATATATTTAGCTACTCTATACTCAATCACATATTCAAACTCATCAGAATTAGAGGATGCAGAGCACTCTTCTCAGCTTAAGCTAAACTCTACACTGATATTAGTAAATGCAGCAGGCCCCTATGTGATTAGCTGAGACATAAACTTTGCCAAGGCTTTAGCCTTAATAAACCAGTTAAAGGAGTTGGCCATAGATAATATCCATATCTATTATCAAGCTACCTGATTAATCTAATGCACTCAGTGGAGTGCTTGCAGAGCATCATTATTATTAGTAAGCAGCTTGAGGAGAACAACATCTGAATAGATGTAGTGTAAATTCAAACCTATTACACCCATTTTGTAACTCAAAATCAAAATCTTCATCACATAGTATGAGTTATTAAAGTTCTCAACAACCTCTACACACTCATAATCTGGTATGGATGATTTTATTACACCAACTTCCACATTAAAAAGCATCATAAATAACTCCATCTGGTACTAGGGCATAGAAAAATAGCAAAAGACAAGTAATTCTCACTGGGATTTAATGATCACTTCATTTATAATCAACAGCAAATATAGAAACTTTAGCATCAGTCAACAGAGAAGGCTTATAACCCACAATCAATCAGGGGGGAGGAAGGAAATCAAAGAGTCAGTAATGACTCTTAATAGAAATTATAAGGCTTCATCCTCAGCTTTCTATCTCCACTTCATGATATCTCTAGCCAGATTGCCTTCATTCTTGATGGAGGTTACTTGGAAAAGATGGGGAAGGGTGAGCAAGAAGGTAGCATGATGCAGTTGATAGTAAATAGATATATTAAATTTACTGGAGATAATATTAGTGATATTACCTGCAGATGAGAGTTTGTCAGTGGTAGTAGGGATAGAACTCTTAATCTATAGATGTGATATCAGACTACTATATACTACATAATATTTCACAAGTTATTTAATCTGGAATGAACAATCAACCATCATCACTATATACAGTGAGATATGCCTACTAATAACCACTGTTCTGTCATAGGTCTCTAGGTCCTGTGTAATCACAGTTAATATGAATGAACCTATAGTTTGACAGAGCATAATTCAATTTAAGATCTTGGAGATGCTATTAAGAGCATGCTTGTGTGCAAGGGTCCCATCAGAGGCAAAGAGTTTGCAGAATAGGAAAGGGTCAAGGATGTGAAGATAGTTATGTTCACACTCAGTAGCTTACTTATATTTAGTGAGAGGATCTTCAATTTACTAATAATTAACTAAGCCCATTACATCTGGATCATATGAGAGTAACAGCAGGTCAAGTAGATTGATGGCATGATTCAACATTGGTATGCCTATTATAAAAAGTTAGCTATTACAGAAAATTTGGGTAATAGCCTGATGAATTCAGATTCATATATTCTTAATAGCATGTGATTCATTCATTAACATCATGCTAAATAGGACATCTTTCAGCCACAGTAATTATATAGACTCTTTTATTGGATCAATTTCCTCATATGCATTGAGTATATTAATAAGGTGATCCTCTTTATTAGAATCTAATGCAGCAGCAGAGGCAGAGGGTAGCTGTGCTCAGCTTAAGCTAAGTAAAGGGGCCTTTTATGACATACAGTAAGACCAGGTGGAGTATGAGGTTATTATTATGATCCTGCCTGAAGCTGGGTTGGATAAATCAATGTGTGTTATCAAATATCATAGATCCCCATCTTTGATGATAAGTGAATGTTTTCATGCATCTGAAATGCCACTGGAATCAACAGTGGAATAAAATACCTTTAAGTTAAAATAACCAGGGAAATGCTTCTGTATCTCATCTATCCACATATAAACAAGATGAGACAGGACAAATATGATATATGAGAGGTATTAGACTGTGTAGTGAAGATTATTTATAAAATAAATCATACCTAATACCTGTATTATTTTACTGAGGCTCATTTCATCTGATAATATCACTATATATTGATGTTGTAGGACATCAATCATGGTAGTAATGTCTGTCATCTGCCATGCCATCAAAGAAAGGTCATTAATTATAGGTGAATTGGGGTTAAGTCCAAGCATGAATGCTGATTGT
This sequence comes from Onygenales sp. PD_10, assembly GCA_032988465.1. Lineage (NCBI taxonomy): Eukaryota > Fungi > Ascomycota > Eurotiomycetes > Onygenales > Onygenales sp. PD_10. The sequence continues at coordinate 28,513 of JANTQH010000192.1, forward strand.
TCATATGATAGGAGTTGAATCCCAGTAGAGTTTAAAAGCTCCCTGATTTCATGGGAAATTCTGTCATCCTCTGAGTCAGATTGTTCTAGATTAGAGTCAGCAGGATTAACTAGATTATCTAGCATAGCAGAGTAGATGTTTTGAGGGGTTTATTTGTTATGAAGCATGAATATATTCAGAACAGTAGATGTTAGATATATAATCAGGTGTGTTTCTTCATCTAGTGTAAGGCATAGAAAATTCATATTTACAGCACTCTGTTCTGCAACCTCTAACTCAATCATCTTGAGATTATTAGCTTTCTCAGGAATAATATCCTCCTCACTGTCAGATTAATCAAACATCAGGCTAATATATTCATACTGTTGAATCAACAGTGTAAGGTCTGATGATTCCCAATGAACATCAAGGTTTTGAAAGAAGTATTCAAGCTCCATTTAATACTTCAGGAATTCAACCTTATCATCATTCTGGTTGTAATATGTGTCAGGCCACTTACAGATGAACTTTATAAGTCAAGTAAGGCTGAAAAGATGCTCTGGGTTCCCCTGAGGATTCAAATGCACAGAGTCTGGGGTCAAGCAGGTAAGGATATTAATAACATGCACATATATGACTAAAGTGGCCTTATACTGACCTCTGATGAGAGTAAGGTTGTCACTTTCCAGTGCATCTTGCCATTCATATTAAAATTCTGTATTATTATAAAGTATTATAACATATCCAATTTTAATATGACTGCAGCTTTTGTGATCAGGCCCAGTATGATCATATAACTCTTTGTGGAGATTGACAAACTACTTCAGAATTGTATCAACACTAAGCTTTAAAAGCCAGTTAAGAAAGCTTGAAATAGTTGTGAACCCTAGGTATCTAATGAGTAGTAACCAGCTTGATTGCAGTTGATTAGATTTCAAAAGCTTGATTTTCACACCAGGAAACTTTGACTGTATCAATATTTTGTTGGGGTCAGAGGGTTTTTGAGTTTGAGCCTTATTAGGTGCTATTTGCTCATTAGGTACTAGGGTCTGATGTAAGGTTAGAATAATATTACAGTAGACAGCTTGACACTAAGGGTAGAGTCAGAGGGAGCTAGATGAGTAATGATCTTAGCTTAAGCTCAGATCATACTAGTCTGAATATAGATAAATGTCTATTAGCATGGATGCTGACTAAGCACACAGACATGAAATATAACTTATCTTGATATTACTATTTAGATAGGTGCAGGTGCATATAAGAGAGGCTTTTAATGCAATTTTCTACTGATTTTCTTACAAATAATTAGTTTTCTGTGTACTCACACATAAATTTGGGTGTAGAAGGTGGGAACAAACATTTAGGAGATATGAAGTGATAGAAAACATTAATATGCAGAAGCTGCATAGATGTCAGAGAGGTTATAAAAAAGAGAGTTTAAAGTTATAATGAAAGAGTTAAGTATATATATACTAACTGAGCTTAAGTTGAGGAATGTAGTCACTGGCTCACTCACCTATAACTAATAGTGCTAGTGAATGTGTCAGGTTGATCAAATTTGTAGGGAAGAGTAACTACTAGTATGAAAGATTAATATTAAGACCCCAGTAAAGATTGATATACAACTAGTAGAAGAGAGAGTCTTCTACATTTGAATCATTCAAGCTTAAGCTAAGGACTATAGCCACTGGCTTGCCCACTGACAGCCTGGGTGCCATTCAAATTGGTAGAGAATGATAGCTGCTAATATCAAATGATATGATTAAAAACACAGCAAAGATCATATAGGGAAATAGGAGGTTATTTTACATTTAAACTTTTCATAGTACTAGAGCATCATGGAGATATATATACTATTCATTAATAAAGCAAGGTAATAGTATTAAGAGTGCTATAGTCATTCAAGTTCTATAAGGAACTATTCTTATAACCTCTTCATAACTGTAAATCAAAAGAAATATAGAATATCAAGACAAAGTAAATAGCATATAATAGAAGGCTATTTTCATAGTCTTTATCATTCCTCTTTATATGAATGATCAACAATGATTTAGTATGAAGTACTAGAGTAAGTATAATGATCTTAGATAATGGAACAAATATCTCTTTACTTACTATATTATTGTTTGTAACTATCTATAGAAGGGGATTCTTTTTAACAGAGTTCTTTCACATGTTCATATTGTATGGAAGTAGCCTATTTGCCTAATCAGAGTTCATTCCCATCTATATATGTATAGCCTAGTAATCTCCTTAGTAGCTCTGCAAGCTCTCAGCTTCACACTCCTCCTCATAAAGCATCTATAGCCCATATAAAGAATATCCATCTCTATATTCATTGTAATTCAAGGGCTCATCTAGCTCTTCATTGGAAGACTCATCTAATACTAGAACACTGACTCCTAATAGTCATCAAGAGACTAGCTTGACATACTATTGTTCATCCATTTTGCACTGCAGCCTGTTGCAGGCATTAAGGGCTATAATTTATAGGCTATTAAGATCATATTAATCAGGACACCTGATATAGAATGGAAGCTAAATGTTGATTTTGATCCATAAAAACTTAATTACCTTCTTACTAACCTGATAAATATAATTCATTGCTGTAGAGGCATCCTTGATGTAGTTCTACCAATTAAATATTATCTTTCTTAGGTGATGAAATCATGGGAAGTTCCATTCACTGTAGAGTTACTCACTAAGAGAATCAAAAAACATCTTGAAGTATTCTTATGGTGACTTGAGGCATAAATTATATAATAACTTTAAAAAGAGTTTATTATGTTTAAGATGTTATTCTGCATTCTATGTCAGTCATCCCAAGGATTTACTGGGCATTAAATGCAATTAATATATACTCATACTAATCAATTATATTTTCCAGTGATTGGATGTATTCTACTTGATGATGTAATGTGAATGTAAGCACAGTATTTAGCTCAGTGAACTAATAGTAGTAGAGTAGGATTTCTCATTTAATTCTGCAAGTTTAGCAATTAGAATTACAGTCATGTTCTATGTGCCTATTAGTAACCAGTGGTATCAGAGAAGATGTGCAAATATAAACTGTAGTACCTTGTATAACTGCATATCTTATGCTATTGAAGGTATTATACTAAAACCACTCCTCATTGATTGCAAAATCCTCTTAGGTAGAAGATGCCATGGCAGAGATGGCTGATCAGTAATATACAGCTTTAAAGGATAAGGATATAGAAGAATAGTGCTGGCCAGCAGTTGAGATAGAGTAAGTAAGTTTGTGATGATAAATAAGAAAGAAGTGTAGGGTAGGGCAATTAGAGGATTAACTGAATAAATCAACTGCTGATAGAGTCACATATAGCTCTAGGTTAACCAGATAAATCATTAGCTAGTCTCATGATGTGTTGCTCTGGTGGCTGTAAGTCATATGACTACTAAAGAGAAACCTTAGCTTAAGCTGAGAGTAGCCAGTCTGGAGTCTCTAGATATATCACCAAATTCAAGTGCAGAGCAAGTAAATGACTATGACTAACTCATTGAGCAACAACTGGATGTGCTGAGCAGCTCTGAGCTAACTTTAAGCATGATTGCTAGAAATCTGAGTGCACATGCCATATAATTAATACACTGAGCAGGATCTGAGCTTGGCATGGAGCATACCTCTCAGGCCAGAGTGCTCATGCAGGGCAGGCTAAAGCAGAGCTAGTGCAGAGAATAGCCACTCAGATCAAGATAAGATGTGTGGCATATATCAGATTATAACAAGCTAAATATACTAGAGGCCAGATAAGAGCTAGCCCAGTGCATGCCTCATATAATCAAGGTAATATAGCCAGTAATGTTAGTAAGTCCAGGCTAAAGGTTTCTAAGCTAAATAAATATTTTGCTGATGAAGATATTTATCATCATTTTTATTATAGTTCTTTCTGAATTATCTGTTAGGGCTTCTATCTTCAAAGCTATTACTTGCTTGTTTATTATTGTTTGCTCAGTTGAGAGTAGGACTGAGGGCTATTATAATGATTTGAAGGACTCAGATGAGAATATAGAGAGTGTATATAACTATATAAAAGTTGTGTAGTCAGGGTTCTTTAGCAGTGATTTCACACTGTATATGAACTATTTAATATTACTTTAGAAAAATACTTTATTAATTATTTAATCTACTAAATATATTAGAAGTTCTACTGTATTTTAACTCTTCATTCTTATACTAACATTATAAGTCTGAGCTTAGCTTGCAAGTAAAGCATTTAATTTTAATAGGGCCTCTAAATATTCTACAGCAGAGATTATATACTTAGCTACTTAAAGAATATTTTAGCTTACTGTGTAAATGTAAGAACCATCATTAGTTGCATATAAGATTAGATAGTAAGATAGTTAGATAGTTTCAACTGAAAGACTCATAGACATTCCATAGAATTTATTATTAAAGATGAGAGATAGATTTCTCAGTAGGAATTTATAGAGGATTGAATTTATTTCTTCAGATAACCCATTAAAACTCAAGACATGCTACTAATTATAATAAGAACACAGTGTGTCATTAATATCATAAAAAAAGACTTGATTTCTCTAAGTCTCTGGAAGCTCCATAATATAGGTATCATCAGACAGGCTGACTAATCTAAGCTAAGAAGTATAAGTAGAAGGAACATGTAGAGCTTCCACATAGTATAAAATATTATTTGAATTTAAAGAGTTTAGAGGATTTAGGAAGTTCAGAGGATTCAGAAAGTTCAGAGGAAAATTTCATAAAATATTAATATAAACTATCAGAGCTTTAGGGCCTTTTACTGACACATCATCTAGTAGAGCTGAGCTGAGTAAGTTATATTTTAAATTTCAGAAGAGTTTATTATACATATAAATTATATTTGGAGGAATCTACTATACATATAAATTACATTTAGAAGGTAAATATAATAAGAATCTCTGAGAAGAGATCAAGTCAGTAATTATAAAATGTAACAGGTATACTCTAATTAATAAATTATATGAGTTAGACACTAAAATCAAGATTATAATCACTAGAGAAGAAAGGAAAAAGGAAAAGGAATTGCAAGATTATGTAATAAAAATAGAAGAGAATTATATGAGATTAGAGTAAATAAATATTTATATGAAGACCTGGTCAGAGGTATCTAATTAAGCAGTTAGAGATCAGATGAAGTTCAGGCAAGCTATGAATATAGAGTATAAGAGTGTAGCTCTTCATAAAAAACTTGGATATTTCAAATATTATCTAGGGGATTTCAAAGCTATAAAAAAGTATAGATTAAAGGCTTTTTGAAACTTTTTAAGTGATTATTCTATAGTAAATAACAAAATGTATATAAAACTACTAATATTTTAATAAAATACATTAATAATATGATTTTTAATGATTTTTACTAGATTTTCTACTATTCTTATTCTATTATAAGTCCATTTTGAGCCATTTTTTCAAATTATCCAGTAAATACTCAAGTTTTTACTTGTTTGGACTCACTCTGGGTATATATATATATAACTCAGATTTTACTTGATTATATATATCCAGATAAGTAACTCACCTTAATATATATATATATATTAAGTAACTCAGCTTAAAGATCCTTATATTAGACTCAATTCAGACTTGTCTGCAGTCTAAATATTAATAAAGATTTAGTATTGTGTTAAGTATGAGAGATGCTATTATTATAAGATTACATTTAAAATGCAAGTTAACACTCTACTTTATTTAAAGAGAAGTTTTATTAGGTTAGTAATATAAGTTTAAATGCTTCCCTCTCAATTAGTATGTTAAAAGTACTCAAGTCTCATTTTCAAAATGAATTAGATGAACATTATTGTAGGTTAAAAGAATACCTGCAGTTTACCCCAGATTAGCAGCCCTTCTTAGATTACTCTTTATATGAGGTAGTTATTAATAACAGACATTCTGCACCCTATTTTGCATCCTGCATTTTCTTATCCCAATTATGGCCGCTGCATATGGAGTCGATGTGCCGCAGTGCCATCATTCCAAAAAAATTCCCTACCCACTAACAGTAGAAGCCGTTACTATCGTCGCGAACCGGCAGAATGGGCCATACTAGAACTGCTGTGTCTATAGGCTTGTGGGAATCATGAAACTGTTGGTTACTGAGAAAATCGCAAATACTTACAGGCATACTAGTGATTTCAGCTGCAATGTGGAAGGGCTCAACACCCTTAATACAAATTTTAACAGATGCGATTTCGATCGGCGTCCCAAAAAATAAATTTGACGCCCACCTTGGATAAATTGAGAACGGAGCAAGCTATAGTGAGGAACATCGCGAAATGAAACCAAATCCTCTCCCGATTTACCCCGGCACTTGTAATGTGGAGTAACCTCTCCCTATCCCCCTCTTGAAAAATGGAACTACTTCCTCCTCACAGATTCGCCTCACGCTTTGCCCGTGAATGCTTAAAAGAAACATGGCGATATTCCCTCCATCCCCGATTATGCAACTGCAGAACAATGCTCTTCCTGTAGAAATCCTTCGTGTGGTGGTACGCATCATGGAGCTCGGTGCTCTCCCACCCAACATACACAATGTAGCATTGTGGATGGCCATCCACCGGTTCAAGCATCCAACCCCCTGTGACTCCCATGCAGCCTTGCACGTTTGGTACAATGGTAGTCCACAGCGCCCATGCCTTTTCCCATCCATCGGTGTCCGTGGCAAGATAAATCGCCGTCCCAGTAAACGGGGCCCCCTTCCCCAGGCTTTTGGCGTCCGGTGTAAAATCGGAAATCATGGCATGGCGTACGACGAATGACGAAGGTTCATCGTGGCATATTGGAGCCAATATCCGTGCTACCTCTGCCCACTGTTTCGAGGCAACGAAGGAGTAATGTTGGTGTATTGTGTCTCTCACTGTATTCGAGCTTAGTATAATGTAGAAACATCAAACCCCTCTATATAATGCTTGGGGGGGTGACTGGAATAGTGTCAAGGCTTGGTGGGAATAATAACTTGAATAATTAACGAACCAATGTGGATCTCAGTAAACTCCGGCTCTTCCACATGTCGGCCCCAGTATAGACGGTAAAAACCTTCCCACCCCTGGAGAATCTCAACTACTCGAGCCCAGATTTGGCCTTCGTGCGTCGAAGCGTCATCAATTTTGGCTTCCTCTTTGATCGGGAAGATGATCATCTGGGTGGGCGCAGCTGGAGTTGGGTACATCTTCGCGTTGTTTGCTGACACGGGGGTATGTTCAAAAATCCCAATTGTTTCTTTTAATAAAGAAGCTCAGGTTACAGATCAACGACGGGTTCGGGACACAGATAAATGGTACTAGGACGTAGGTTCTAAAGCTGCAGAGCGTCTTGATATATGCGGATACTGGGGAAGTTGATCTTCAAGTGGTTGCATGCTAATCGCGTTTAATTGGCTGTTGTTCTCCTTGGCCAACGGTGAAAACAATAGGGCACGGTCATTTTAAATCAGATCTGAACTCCTTCGAACAATAGCTAATTGCTCTGGTGCAGCAAGGTGGCGCCAACCACAGGCTTCTCCGCAACTTCATCGCACGCGTCTGTGATGGTCCGGACCGAGGCACGGTTTGCCGAGGGCCCTAACGAAATAGCACTCACAGAACAAAACCTTTGTCGAATCTGTCAACTATGAGATGGCAGAGGTGTTTCGCGACGAAAAGAAGGAGAGTAAGTTCCACTACCGATTAATTAGGGCAGAGAAGAGAAATTGAGGCAATAGGAATCACTAAGTTAAGAATTGCCAGGGGTCCGACCCCAAACCCCTTTAGGCGCTAATTATTTTGACCCAGGCCAGCTTTTGGGCCATGGGGAAATAATCCCAAAGTAAAATACAGAGTACAGAACGTGGCCCAGTTATATTTGATAGGCATAGCAGACAAATCTTCTTCTAGTCTCCCTCGAAGCGATAAAGAACGCCGCTCAGATAATCCCATACATAGCGAAAGCATGCATCCAATGCACACCGAGTATTTTCCAGTCCATATCCGGGTCAAATTTTCGATTTGGCATTAAATTTAACTTCGAAATCCCCGAAATTGCCCCGGGTTGTTTTGATCCCGCGTTTAGCTGCCCAGTCTGTCAAACCGATCGGGTAGCTTAGAGAGGGGGCCGTTAGTCAACGTCACAATTGAACGTTTGGGAAAGGGGATTATACAAAGTATAAGTATATAAAACAGGAAAAAACTCACCAGCTCTCCACCAAAACGGTCATATGATTATCCGGGACCCTTTCTGGACCCAGTTTCTTCGTCATTGCATGCTCAACCTCGAACGCGGACAATCCATGAGGGCTCAGGCTGTTGTTCAATGCACTCATTCCCCACAGCGGCTCGGGCATCTCGGTAAGATCAATCCCCCCACTAAGAACGACGGAGAATTCAGACATTGTATTGCGATGGAAGTAAGGAAGCTGGAAAGTATCTTCCATGACCATCCACCGGGGACCGAGTACGAGGAAGTCGACAGCGGCGTGGTCGGGTTTATCGGATGGGCAAGTGAGCACGACATAAATTGAAGGATCCTATGTATTCACAGTGAATAAATCCTGTTCGCAGCCAATGATAGGTATTCGACCGGGTAATCAGACATACCTGGTGATCATACAGAGTCGACCCCATTGGCATGAATTTTCCTTCGGATCGTTAGCTATGCTGTCACCTTTATATTAGATAGGGGTAGAGCGTGTAGTTTGGGGATCCTTACCCAGATCGTATTTGAATGGGTAGTAGGTTCCATGCCATGAGACAGCGTTAAAAGCGCTGCCTTTCATCTGGGTCTTGTGTACTTTGCCGCCCATCTTCATTATCACCTCAGTTATCTCCTCAGTCTGAACATATTTTGCCATTGGTATCTCAAAATCGCGGACGTTGGCAAGCCCCAACGAACCGATGGGACCCAGCTCGGGCAAATCAAAATGCCCAGAGTAGGCCTCAATAACATGGCCCCGCGCAGGGCCGCTGGGCAAAGAAACACGGAATCGAATGCCTCGAGGAACGACGCAGATTTCGCGGGGGCGCACTCGCAAATTCCCCATCTCTGTCTGAATATCCAAAACTCCGGCCTGGGGCACAATCAGCATGTCCCCATCAGCCGAGTAGAAAGCCTGTTTCGTATCCATATCGACCCCGCAGGTGAAGAAGTAATAAGCGACGCCATTCTTTGTCGTCGGATCCCCAGCCCCGCCAATCATCTGGAAGCCATCTATGAAGGTCTTATCCTCCTTGATATTGACAGGCGGCCAGATTAATTGGTCTGGGAGGTAATTAAGCTCGGAGTGTGGTCGCTGGTTCAAGGCGTGGTCCGGAACTCTAGACCATTCGGACTGGGCAGTCGAGGGGAGGATGCGATATAGGAAGGTCTGCTTGTTCACAGCTCGTTTGGCAGTGAAGGATGAACCGCTGATTCGTTCGGGGTACAAGCCCATGGGATTTTGCTGGGGAAGACTCTGTGGCCTGGGGAGAGATCCCGCAACGGCCTCTGATCTAGAGAACGGGTATTAGAAGATAGATTTCTTCGACGCACTGCGCCCAAGGATGTATCAATGTCCCTACTCATGATATGAATTCAGGCCGGCCTTGTACTGGAAGGGGTCCTCAATATCGAATTTGGATGCTGGCATCTTGTTCAGGTTCAATGCACCCCGGCGTCTCTTGTGTAACTATGATTCAAGAAAATCGATCTTTCAGGGCAAGATTCAAGGTTCGACTGAGGGTTTCGCTCTCTTAAACGGAGGGACTTGGGGATGCCAAAATCCCAATCATCTGCTCGCATCTGATCATCATATTCCCGAACTAACCGAAGAAGCGTGACGGTTGACGATCTCTGAACATGAGCAAGGGGCCGGCCAAGCTACGTGGAGCTGAATTTCGAGAAGCTTGCCTAGAGCCGAGGTGCGGTTAAGCGGGCACCAATAAGGCCACGAGATAGTTTTCAGATTCAGCTACGCTCTAACTAATTTTTAGTGGCTGTTTGGAAGGCTGGTGGTTGAAGGCTGACAGGATTCTCCTAACACCTTTTCTGCTCGGCCGGCGGGTTATCAGATCAAACGGAGCCTCACCAAGCTACATGTCACTTCATCCAGCAGGAAACATCCATACCCCCATAGGATAGTAGACACACCACGCCAAACCATCGTTCGCCCCTTATCGGGGCATGAGATTGGAAAGAGGCCATCCTTATCCACTTTTCGGTGACCGGGAGACATAACGCATGGGTAAGAAATGTTACAAAAGAAAAGCCAAAGGCCTTATGGCTAGACGTTTTTTGATTTTTGGTAAAACATCAAAGGCGTGCCAATTGCATCGCATTTTCCTGCGAGTTGACCGTTAATGATAGTGCCTTTTTTCTTCCGCCGACATGTCCCAGTTCCATATGACGACGAGCGGGACAGTGTTTATGAAAACGTCCAACCACACCAGTGCCGTAACCTAATAAGTGTACCTGAAACCCTCTAACTCTTCGATTAAAATTTCACCCCTATCTGCCTTTCCGTTCTGGATATAATGAAATACCGACATAAAAACACAAGCGACAACAATAAATAGTTGAGTGGCCTACACGAGGATGGGGATGCAATTAGCGAACTGAGTCGTAGCTAAATCATTGAGAGAGCGATTGACTGACAATGCCCGCCCAGAGGCCCGTAAAGTGGGAGCTTCTTTCTCCATGAAAGTAAGCGATGCGTATATGCCACCGATAGCACCAAAAGCGACTTGAAGCCCGGACGCGACACTGTGAAGGGATGACAACAATTTTAGAAATACATTAGCAATCAATAAATCACCCACACCACCCCAGTAATGATGGATCGGAAAGGAAGCAAGCGTTACTTACGCCCTGGTACTTTGTCCCCGAATATTATTAGCCTGCCACGCAAGAACGGCAGGGAGGGCGCCGTTTGCCCCCGCGATGCCGAGGAAAATACCGAAATATCTAGTATAACCGGTTAAAATATCGAACAAAGTACTATTAAATCTCGATTCAGACCCGACTTACTTGACTCCATTTTGTTTTGTATATGCAACGAGGACATAACCAATTGTGCACATGACAGCCATAAAGCCAACAACAGGCGCTCGGAGTCGGTATTTGTCTGCAAAGTATGATATAATGATGGAAATCGGTACACTGACGATGGAAGGCGGTGCAGACAAAAGGAACACTCGGCCGGTCGAATAGCCCATTCCTTGGAGGATCACCACCGTGAAATATGCATACCCATATATCCCAACGGCCAGGCACATAAACATTAAGGAGCTGCAATCCATTAGTAACGGCACGCGGTGATGTCTCAATAGCGTATACCACATGCGACAGAACAACAATGGAAATGAAGGGTCAGATGCAGAGGTCTTACTAAATCCATAACTGCCATCGACCGAGAGTGCGCACGACCTTCCTCAAAGTGAATTCATCGTGCTCAGCATCCGAGCGATCCCTGTTAAGCTGCGCTTTAATGATATCGACTTCGTCCTGGGTCAAGAACGGCCTCTTGAAGTTGGATAGCTTGTCGGGGAAGTCAACAATAAGGAAATAACCCAGAATAGCAAGAAAACAGGTCATGAGGCCTTCGATGATAAAAATCCACCTCCATCCGCTAATTCCGCTCAGCCCATCCATGCGGATTATCCCATATGCAAGTAGTGAGCCGAATCCATTCGCGATGACGTTGACTGAATAGAACCAGGCGATTCTGAAAAAAAATCAAATTAGGCTCAACTCAAAATGCTAGAAGGGTGCAGGTTTCGATACCTTTGTTGCACTTGGTATCGTTGATACCAGCAGCTAATCAAGTACATACACCCGGGGCTATCGTTCGTCAATAAAACGATACCAAATCGGAGGATGATATAGGAACCCACAAGAAACCGGCTTCGAATAAACCGAGAAGCAATCTGATTGCGACCATGGGCTGATTCCTCGTAAGCATTTTAGATATGATAAAGACAGCAGGGAGGACAAACCTCCCACGACTTCACGAATCCCCCGCCTAAAAACATTTTATAAACGTTGAATATCAACAAACCCTGAAACAACCCTTGAACGCTTACCAAGTATAACAACCCCCCAACTGAGCGCCACAAATGACAACCATCGAGCGGCACCCACCTTTCTCAGTATCAGATTGCTTGGAATCTCAAAGAGAAAGTAGGTGACGAAAAAGACCAATAGAACAATGGAATATCGTTCTCCGATGTGAAAGTCAAGGTCCTCGTGCATACCAGCTACGCGAGCGGCTGAAAGCTGAAAACAATGAGCCTTTGTCTTTCATAGCCAAAGGAAACTATGGCATTCAAACATACATTGGTTCGATCGATGCCGCTTATCGCATATATTGCTGGAAAACGACGCAGTATTTTAGCCATTGTAAAACACCATGTTGGGATTGAAACCCTTACCTCCTAGAATCGGAATCAAGCGAAAGTCAACTTTGAGGCTAAGGTTGGTGTTAGATGCAATCCCAACGAAAGACGTTCTTCTTTCTGGGGGAAAATCAGGGCTTGGTCACTAGATTCTGCGGCATCGCTTTTTCAACTCCTCCGACGCCAAAGCCTCGTCGTCCACAGTCCGTGTATTTTCGAGCATATCAACACCATCCTTCGAGCCGTCATTGGAGAAAGATACTGGTTCTTTCTCCATTTCGATTTCGAGCTTAATTGCAGGCCAAAGATCAGGGGGGAAGATAATCAAGGCTTTGGTGAGAAGCCAACAAGTGATTCGATTTTTGCGCAAGGAGCTAAAGGAGAATTCTGGCTCAATCCAAAAATGGGAACCCACGGCCATATTTGTCGACAGAGCTGCAGATCAATCGCTCGAGCTCGCCACCAAAGACCAAGCCTTGGTGTTCCGAGGGCCGAAAGATTGGGGGGGATTAAGCCGCCATGCAATGAGTTTAATCGCGCCAAGTTTGTCATTTCCGCTGCATCGCGAGGGCGAGACCTTCAGGTCCGGCCTATCGTTTCGCTCCATCCGCTCGAAGGCGTGTTTAAATGCGAGAGACGAGCAGAGAGAATTTGGAGTTTGACCTGTAGAATCGCGGGGCGAGCCTCGGGAGCTAATGGTTATGGGGTTTCCCCGCCTGCCCAGAAAACCCAGAGTCAAGCAGATAATCTCCGCCTCGCGTTGCCAGTAACTAATAACAGTCCGCCTTGAGCTGGCTTCGTATTTTTTGGTCCCATTGTGATGCGATCATTGCAAACCGCTTGCCCGTGCCCTCTCCGGAAACTTGGCAAAGTTGAATCGTCTGATTTGGCCAGGAGAGTTCTTCATTGCTTCATAACATGCTGTGATGCGGTTCAAAGAGCCGGAAATAACAGTAGTTACCCCAGATTTCGGGTGTGGGACGCGCATTTCGATGATTGTCGTGCGGAGAAGAAGCTGAGGTTGGAGCTGCAAATCCGGAGAGAATGCTGACTCATCACCGCTTGGCATTTTCTCTGCCGCCAGCAAAAAAAAAAAAACACGCCCATCTCAGTGAAAAATCATTAAACCACGGTCGACGTTGTACACACGGCAGTCCTTTGCTTCCATTCGTTTATGCATCAATGCTCAGCCTAGGCATCTGCGGATGCAGTATTCAATGCTAACTCGACTATGTTTTCGCACGGCCAGAGGGGGGGGGAAAGACCAACATTTTCCATACCAATTGATGGATGGCGTTAAGAGGGCAATTATGCCCCGTCGACATGTTGCTTGCATCTCCTTAACAACCTAACGTCAGGGCTAGTCATGCAACTCTGATTATGCTTGAATGTCCCATCCTCTCGATCCGATTGCTGCGTGGTGAAATCGAAGAACTTCTCTTGGTGCGATACACTTGTCGAGGACTCAATTCCGCAGATGTAATAGGATCTAGGTCTTATTACACCTTTTTTTATGGATAACCCCGCAGGATCCGTTGAAGAAAACCTCAACCTTGTATTAACCGAGAACTGAGTTGATCGGGAGCACGACAGCACCAGACATGCAGGAGGGGTGAAGTGCGTCCGCCAGGAAGCGAGAGGCTTGGGGCGGAGCAGCGCAGAAGAGAGACCGGTGGTTACCCGGGAGTGAAAGGCAACACGTCTATATTTCTGTTGTTTTATCACGGTTATATGCTTCTGCCAGTCTCCATTGCCATGATCGAGGACAATCTAAGTTTCGGGCCGGGCAGCGGCTCTGTGCCTGTGACGTCATCCACCTCACTGCCAGTTACATTATGTATCTGCTATCTTCCGAGTCCAACAAGATAACGCCTGGAATAATATCATCCAGGCCTTGTTGAATCCGCATCTATGTCATACCGTTCCACGTTTTCTTTGCCAAACCAACCACCCTTCATCCTTGTTCTCCGTCACGCGCGGCTGGCCCTTGGACAACCGGTTTCGAATGTTCTGACAGCATCCTTACGTCAGGACATCCAAACACGGCAATCAAACGGCATCACGACGTCTATAAAACACCGAATCAATTCCCCCCGACGTTTATACCACCAGAAACCCCCAATTAGTCGACCTTTGCTACGCATTGATCGTATTAATCCAACAGGAACAAAAATGGCATCTTCGGCAGCTGGTTCAGGCGGTAGATTCGAGCCCGTCAACGAACCCCAGACGCAACAGAAGCCTGGGTATGTGCTTTTGTTGTCAACAACCCGTTCCCCAAACGCTAATGATTTATAGACTGGAAAAGCAGATGAAACCTCAAAGCGAGTCCACGAAACTTGAATCGGAAGGTCACTTCGTCGAGTATACCGGATCCAATAAATTGAAAGATAAAAATGTCCTTATTACTGGTGGAGAGTACGTGGATTTATCTTGCGCCCCAATTGACAAATTTTCGACTCCTAATCTCTCATTAAAATATGCAGCTCGGGAATCGGGCGATCAGTCGCCGTGCTCATGGCCCGCGAAGGGGCTAATATAACAATAGTCTATCTTCCAGAGGAGGAAGATGACGCCAAACAGACAAAAAATATGGTCGAGCAAGAGAAAAAACCATGTCTACTTATTGCTGGGAACCTCATGGACAATGACACATGCAAGAGCGCTATCAACCAGCATATCAAGAAGTGAGGAATCCCTCCTGAAATACCTGAAGAAAACCAATATATATATCAGTGTTTTTGTGCTGAATGAGTCTAGATATTCCACTCTTGATGTCCTTGTCAACAATGCATCAAAGCAAATCATGTGTTCCGACTTTGCGGATATCGACCTGGATAATGTTGAAAGCACATTTCGAAGCAATATTCTCCAAATGTTCGCCCTGACGAAATATGCACTTCCTCATATGAAGAAGGGCAGCTCGTAGGTTTCTCTATCCAATCCCCGCCAGATATCCAGTACCACCGCTTACATCGAATTTAGAATCATCAATACTACTTCAGTGGTTGCCTTCCGTGGAACCTCTTCTATGATAGACTACGCATCGACTAAAGCTGCGATTGTTGGGTTCACCCGCTCTCTGGCGAAAAATCTCACCCCCAAGGGCATTCGCGTGAATGCGGTAGCGTATGTACTTAATTCCCCACAATGTTATTTCGGTACTAACGTAAGTGGTACAGCCCTGGCCCGGTCCATACACCCATCCAACCCGATACACGCCCGCCTGAACAAATGGAGGGCTTTGGATCTCAAAGCATGCTTGGACGGCCAGGCCAGCCTAGTGAGGTTGCACCAACGTTTATCTTGCTAGCGAGCCCCGAGGGAGCCCTTTACTGTATGTATTCGATCTTCGATTTTCCCTTGAGCCTTGAATTTTATATGCTTGTGGCTAATTAAATCTCCTAGGCGGCCAAGTATTGCATCCTTACCCTCTAGGGGACTAAAGCATAATCAGACAGGCAGATGGACCATCTGCTGGCAATTTGCTGGCCAGCCCCTAAATACAAAATAATTGCTATATATTCTGTATATTAAGTGCAGCGATATTATAGTCCGAGTAACCCTCGCGTTCCACGTAATTTGGTTTTCGTCCCTTGGGTATTTTGTGATAATCCTAACAAAGGGATAGGGCATACCAAGCCCTGCCTGAGACGAATGAATCTTGCCCGTCCCCCGGCGGCCAATGCGAGGTGGCATTGTCGCCGACAGGGAGCATAACAAGTGGTTTTTCCATGTTCCGTGACTTGCCATCGGCCATGTCGTTATTTTGAATGACTCAGCTCATTGCGGAGACGAACAAAAAGCCTGAGATAAAATGACTCACAATCAAAAGAAATATGAACATTCTTTGGGCGCTGCCGCGAGCGGCTCTGGGGGTGTACTTGTCAGGGGCTGATGAGGCTGAGAACTCCATTGCCCCCCCCTCCTTGTGAACACGAGCCTTTCAGCCCACCAAGCCCGACTCCATCGGCCATATTCCCAATCAGATGCAACATTCATAACTTCGTGCAGAACATGAAGCCGGTACTCCAATCATTTGAGTGTTCATGACACCTCCTGATGATGACTTCATACTTGGCAAGTGGATCAAGGAACTATTAATAACAACACCTTGCGCAATTCATAAAATACGAAGGCATTATTTCTCCGCTCCATATGCTCACTCTCAGCTCCATATCACTAGCTATATTATTTCTCCAGATTGGAACGCCCCCACTCCCCGAAAAAACGAAAAAAGAAAATAAGAGGGCGTCGCCTCAGGCTATGGAGAGCACAACGATAAACAGCTCCAATTCTATCGCTCGGTCGCCGGTAACAGGGAACACATCCAATGGTGCCAGCCCCTCGTCATCAGGATGCTCTACACCCAGCTTCCGATCCCGAAAACCTCATCGGAAATCAAGAACTGGCTGTTTGGTGTGCAAAAGGAGGCGAATTAAGGTGTGTGCCTATTCCTGTTTCTATCCCCATGGAAACTAACTCTTCCAAGTGCGATGAGACGAGGCCAGCATGCGGCCGTTGTGAACTACACGGGGTTCCCTGTTCCTACCAGCACGTTGAACGTCCACAGACGGGAAGAAACCGTGGTCTCGATATACTCGGCGAATGCGCTCCCGCCACGAACAGCATGTTTTCGATGGCGATGACATCGTCTTCGGAATTTGTAGACGATCTACTTCGGCGAGAAAATTCCGTTTCTCCTGGGTTACGCCAAACGAATCCCCTAGGAGGCTACACAGTTAACCGGGAACATATCAATGCGCTCCGTCATTTTGAACTCTTCACAGCACATACGATAGGGGCACCAATTAGTCGCCATATAATACGATCCCAAGTGTTGCCTCTTGCATTGTCGGTATGAGTTATAGGCACCGCACGCTGCCGGCATTTAATAACATTGAGTGCTTTAGTCTCCCCACCTTATGCATTCTCTGATTGCTATCTCGGAGACACATCTTCACCATTTAGTTCCAACGTATGACTGCGGCCAATTCAAGGCGTCGTACCACTGGGAACTAGCGATGGCATCCTTTCAACGAGAACTCGTTCTGCCACCCGCACAGCACAACATGGATGCCATGGTGTCGACCTGCATGATGCTTGCGGTTCTTGCTTTCACCGGCAGTAATTCGCAGGATAGCGACTCGTGGATATTTTCCCCCGTCCGAGGCGGAACAAACTGGCTTTACGTCCAAGGAGGCCTGTCCACCATCCTCTCCCAATATAAAGAACGGGCTGCTAGGAATATATGGATACCGGTAATCCATGACGCGGACGACCACGAGGGAACATTCTCAGACGAAAGCCCCGGTCCTGAAGGAATCCCAGCTACATTTGTTGATCTCTGTGACATTGACGAAAATTCCGACAGTGATAGTAACCCCTACCATCGACCACTGCGAGTAATATCGAATCTCCAAAAAATAGAAGCCTCGAGCTTCACCTTCACTAAATTGATCTCCTTTGTGGGTGACATTGACAATGGTTATCGTGATCTGCTGCAAAACAAGGACCCCCGAGCACTTTTAATCCTAGCGTACTGGTTCGGAATGATGTGTGCGGTTGACCAGTGGTGGGTGCAGAAGCGTGTGCGATCCGAGTGCTCTGCCATTTGCATGTTCCTAGCAAATAACCCTGACCAGCGCATCCAGCAGCTTCTTGAAGGGCCGGCTAGAGCTTGCGGCTATCGAAGATAAAGAAGTTGGGCGGACTCTCGAGGGTTTTGGTTTGCACTATTGTACCGCTGCAAACGCGATGTACAAGGTCGTCAGGCGGTACAGAGGGAGACGGGGGCCGTATCATCGATAGGACGGCCCAGAGATATCAATGGCAACCAAGATATAAAACCCATCCATGAATACTAGTACATACCCTGTTAGGATGTAGAAATCCACCATGGTATGAAACATCTTTTCGCTTGGCCAAAAGACAAGAGAAAAGAAAGTTATCTAGGGCCCATATCGTGATAAAAAAACACCCCATCTTGAAGACTGCAGAGAGAGGCCATCGCAATTGAGTCGTAACGAATGGTGGAGGTCAACGAGGAGGGATCTCATCGCGTCACAAACAACCGCCAGCGCAATACATGGGGAAAAAGGGGGCACCCATTGGCCATTCCCCGGATGCCATCTTGGTATTTTTTGGGTTGCATTTGCTTGTTGTCTACGTAACAGGAGACAGGGACCATGATGTTAATCACTTTCCGTGTCTTTTGACTCGAAGTCTTCAGCTCCCAAGACAAAAGTCCGTCCATCATCTGCATCAACTCCAGCCAAGACAACTGGTGACAGCAGATCAATGGCGTCTGCCAGTCGTTTGTTTCCTTTTGGCCTACAGCCTGCTCGCCCATGCAATGCGGCTCAGCTCTTGAAGTCCAAATTAGCAAACTCCAAGCCCGCCGTCGTGGCGTTGGCGGCACCAAGGCCTGGCTGCCAAGAAGCTCCGTCTCATCCAAGATGAATGCCTGTCGTGGTGTGGAGAAATATCCCCGATCTCGACGATTTCAATGGTGCGCTGATAGTCAATGCGGTTGGCCCAACAGCCTTGATTCCACCGCGTCACATACGAGAGTTTAGGTCGATCCGAATATCATCCTTGTTGCGGTGCCCAAAAGTCCTCCGGGCTGCCTTCGCTCTGCACATTTGAGCCTCACGAAAAATGCAGCTGGCGGTGGGGAGCGATGATCGATTCTCAGCATCGCGAATTTTGTTCGCTCTTGGCAAGTCGACGCCCAAGATGGCCGGCCGCTTCGTGCAGGCTTCAAAAGCGCCAAAGGGGCCCATCTCCCCCAGGCCTCCCGGAGCCAGCTCTTTGACAAGTTCCTCTTCGTCTTCAACTCAGACTCGCTGCCCCCAAAATGGGTTTAACAGTTGGCCAGGTGTCTGGTCTTATCGCAGTTGGTGTCTTCATCCGTGTGTAATCTCTTCCAAACCCCATCGACCGAATGAGATCTGACCTCCTATTAGTACGGATCACCCTGTTCCTCTTGATTGGCATCCTTATTGCGGCCGTTCTCCGAGATGAAAATACTGCGGCAACATGGTAGGACTTATCCCCTAACTTCTCGGGAGCATCCCTCGCCAAACCAAGCTCGACTAACTCTGCTTCACAGGACGGTTGGGAGCAGTCTCCTGCAATCCACCCCATGGTCGACACTGTTGCGTACCGACGCGAAGGCTTCGACGAATGTATCCCGCCGTGTCCAATTCCTCTCATTCTGGACAACTTTCGGCGTGCTTCTACTTGGAATCGCCAGTATCGTTACTCCGCTTGGACTTACGGACGAAATTGAGCCTGGAGAGATAGTAACGCCCTCATTTAAATATGTCCCAGACAAATCTTCCTTCGGATTAGGCACTCCTCTACGACTAAATGGGCCATTCACTAGACTCTGCGGTGGCTTGCTCAGTGACGAGCTATTTATTGGCTGTCCCGGATCATCGTCTGTGGATGCATTTGAGACTGAAGGGGGCGAACGAACAATCGTTGAGGGGAAGGGGGATTACAGTACCAACATCCCCGAGAATATGACCCAAATATTCGTAGTTGATGGGGATAAGGGGTCCAAAACCATTTCTGGACTGTTCGATATCCAGTATCGACAATACTTTAACCGTTCCTACGAGAAGGTTAATGGTGGCCAAGATTTCGTCTCTGGTGTTTTCCGTTCGCTTGACACCCTTGTTTTGCATGACAAGCTGGAAGTGGTAGAGGGTCTAGTGGTTGATTCCGTTACTGGTGGAATTGGCTACCGTAACCACACCATTCCAGCTGGCTTGTCCAACGGCGCGGTTTGGAGAGAGGACATAACTTGGTTGGAGCCAGTGACTGAGTGTGTTGACTCCAACCTCACCTTGGACTACACCATTGAATATGATGATATAGGGCACCTATCAGCAAAGGACGTCTCTTTGAGGGATCATGGAGGATTCTCAAATCTGCGCTCGAAGCCAGGGACTTTCAACACAGATGACGTACAAGTTAACCCAGACCTGCTCGGTCGGGCTCATTTTGCGGCATGGTATATCAATGGTATGGCCCTGATCGGTCTTAATATGTCCACCCTCGACAACTTAACGGAAACACCCCGCAACATCAAACCCAATCAAAATTACCCAGTGGAATTTGGCCGTGGGCGGTTTCGGCCAGATTCGCTACAAATTGCTAGCATGAGTCAGGCCCTACCAGGAATTGGGCTGAACAGCAGCAGCAACCGTGACATGGAGGATGAGCTCTCCATAGGTGGTGAGTACACTGAGCCATGCCCTCGCTATCCCTCCTCTTAGCATTTACTAAACGCGCTGTAGGGTTGATTTGCGAGGGGCAACTGGTTTTCAAGGAGCATAATCCAGACAGCCTTGACAAGACTCATGTTGGCTGCGGTGCCATCTATACGGCTCCCCAGCGCTCCGATGGTGGCGACTCGATGATACTTCAACCAGGTAGTAAGTGGTCACAACGCCTTTATGCTTGCGCGAGCTCCGTAAGGGCATCCGTCAAAACCGTTGAGTTCAGCTTCAACGGGACCGCAAGCTTGGCAAACCTGGAGGTATCCGGTCTGCAAGAAAAGAAATATGACGATGAGAGCTCGATGCCACTCTGGGCGGTTGAAATCTCAAACCAACCAATCAATCAAACTTCGCGGTTGTGGGGCATTGTCGACGGTTCCCACGAGAACAACCCGAACCTTCTTACCCGACGAGCTGAGAGTGTTTGTATTCCGGCTGTCTACAGGCAGCAGGGTCTCCAGGTTCTAAAGGATACTGTCGCTGGTGCATCAGTTTTCGGGGCAGCGATGAATAGCATCTATGGTACTTTCTCCGAGAGTGCGGCCTCGTGGTTGATGGATGATCAACAACTCATTGCCGACTATACTGGCAAAACAAACTTCGGATTCCTTCGAAAGTGGCAGAGTTTATCCGCAAATAGTACGAGCGCCTCACGGATTGTCAATTTGATATATACAGACATCGTTGCTTCTGGGACCGTTGGTACCAAAGGCCTCGCTTCGGATGGAAATCCTCGCAGAAAAGCGATTAATCCTGGCGACGATGATGATGACAACGGCAACAACGGTGGAAATGGAGGCCGCAATAATGGAATTCCGGTACGACAATATGAAAACAAAATTAAATACAACCCACTCTACGGTATTCCCGCGTTCTTCCTTTTGCTACTCTGGCTCGGGGTTTTGTGTTCGGCGCTCCTTGCCTTGATATTTACTCGCGCCGGTACCTCGAGGATAACCCAGCTGCTGAACCGACTGGCTCCGGGCCGCCTGGTCACAAACATAACGCGCCCAGGACTATCCCACCCTTCCGCGCCCACCAAAGAATGGGCCAACACCGCCGGCGCAGTTAAAGTGCATCTGGATAGGATTTCCTCGCCTGCGGATGGGCTTCTAGACGTGGGCAATACGCCCGACAAGTCTTCTGCTTGAGTCTAACTACAATCAACAAAGCACCAGTGGCTGTTTTCTATGCTGTTCAAAGGCTATTGTCATTCGTTGGAGTATGTATTACAGAGACACGCCATTCCCTCACTCTTTATTGCAATTTTCGACCCATAATTTCGCGACACCCATATCCGCGATTGGACATATTGACATCAAGAATGAGCCCCAGATGGGTTTTCCTTTATTTCTTCGCCAAACACTTTTACCGTCCCGCATTTGTCTATTTATCGTTGACAATTTAATCAGCAAACGTAATCGCACGGGGATGTATTCCCTAGCATATATTACAATATGGCATCCCAACGCATTCAGCCCAGCTCAGTAGAAACCCTTCAAACTCTCAATGCCCAACAATAACCATCATCAGTGACAAGCCTTCCCATGCTTCCTTAATCGCATATAGTTATACGGAAGCGGAGCCAAAAATCCCGCGGCCATGGATACAACAGCGGCACCCCAGAACTGAGGGTCGGTCAAAGTAACAACACCGCCGGTCAAATGGTAGTCCACCACATTCTGGACAGCCTCCATGCTCAGCATAGATATCATACTCATCCCCGCTGCTGTTCTCGCAGCCTGAACCCATCCCAGCTGGTCGCGGCCTATTTTAAGTAAGACGGTTTCCAGGGACATGGAGCTCGCCAGACCCGCAGCCACTATTCCAAAAGGTGAGTTGGAATCTCCAGACAACCGGGATTTTGGGGACTTACTTGATGTCCCCATGATAGCCCCGACGCCTAATGCCGGATAATACGCCTGCAGAAACCACATAGCACCAAAGTCCCCCAGAGTACAGCCAATCAAGCATCTTAATGTGTTAACGCCAGCTCTTTTCCAGGTAGGGCGGGACGCCCAAAAATCTAGCGTTGTTGGGGAGGTAGATGGCGGCCGCTGTGCGTCATGATGCAGTCGAGCGTAGTTTGATGCAATCCCTTCTGGGAAACTCTGCCTTCCAAATTTCGGTGGGATTCGGTATAGACGCTTTTGAGGCCAAGTAACGCGTTGAAGGAACGGTTGGTGGCACAAAGCTCGCCTGGAAACCAACCCAACATAGCCTGTCGCCATTCTTCTATCGCTTTCCACACGGACGAACCGTTCACGTAGAACCCGTATAGGAAAGAAAAAAAAGAAAAGGAAAATGTCGCCTATATAAACTAGTTATCCCAAATCAATGACAACTCTTATGCGACGCGTCAACCTCCGTCGCGCGTTTCGTAAACTTCTCCAGCTGCGGGAGCGCCAGCAGGAAACCCGATATAGCAATTCGAAGAAAAGCCCGACGATCCAGCCCGTTGCGACGAACGCTTTCAACGAGTATCAGCAGCGTAGCCCAGAAGAAGAACGGGCGGAGGTAATGGATTTGCGAGGCGGACGCTGATCCGATGGAGAAGAAGTCGAGCAGAACCTGGTGTCGCGCGCATGAAAGACGTCAGTTGCAAGCCTGGTAGAATTAAGGGTCTTAAATAAGACCATTTGACTAACCGGAAGCCAGCAGCAGGAGCTGTGAAGAAGAGCGGACGCGATCGGAGTAATTTGGGCAAAGCGGGATGTGTTTGACGGTGCGGGTGAAGCAGCCTTCGGCGCGTCTTTTGAGTCACAGCAGGAAGCCATTGATCGATTGCAGAGGAGGGATATGGGCTATATAAGTAGATAAAATATTTTCTCGGTGCCTGGTAAACGGGGTGATGTTGATTTGCCAACGCGGAGAAAGTCGCAAAAACCACGCAGTCTGGGTTCGAGGTTGGCGGAGAGGAAATATACCATACTGGATTTTTGTGGTCCACCAGAATGGTGCTCCGACAGCTCTGACACCATTACGCGAATTGGAGCCATCATATCACCATGGAAAGTGGATTTTACTGTGGAATCACTGTTCTCTAAAATCTAACATTGATATTCCATTTATGTTAAAGCTTTTGACCTGTATATATTAA
>JANTQH010000193.1:0-52096 GCA_032988465.1 Onygenales sp. PD_10
TGGTGGTTTTGCTTGGGGGGGGGGGGGAAGGGGGGGTGGATGGGATGGATGGATGGGATGTTTTGCTAACGGAGTTTGATACTGGGTGGATTAGATGTTATGGTTTTTGCACTGGTAGGTTGGATTTCGATTTTTATGGTTCGTTGATTGCTTTCGTGGTGGGTGGATAGCTAGGTAGGTATGAGATGGATGGGATGGATTGGGAGGACTTGGAAAAGGGGGTAGGGGGTATACCCACTACCGTCCATGAATGAGATAAAACTAACAATATCCATCATTGCACGATACAGCTCTGTCTCATTGGACTAGCTACAAGCAATTTGCTAGGTAAATACATCCCCCTACCCCTTTTTTCTTCTTCTATCCTCAGATCAAGTAATATCCAACTAACCCCTTTCCCAGCCCTCGCCCACGGCCTCGGAAGACACATCTGGGACGTCTCCCTGCCAGACTACATCTCATTCCTCCGCGTACGCCTATCCCCCCATCCCTCCCAAAAGAACCCAGCCCACCCCCAACTAAAAAAAAATCCCCAGCTCTCCCTCGTCGAAGCCGTCTTCTACGTCCTCGCCACCGGCAGCATGAAAATCAGCATAATCCTCTTCTACCTGCGCGTCTTCCCGCCGCCCTCCCGCGCCACAAAAGTCTGCCGCGCCCTCATCGCGTTCATATTCTGCTACACGCTCGCAAGCACGCTGGTGAATATCTTCCTGTGCTCGCCTGTGCGGAAGTTTTGGGATGTGACGATTGAAGGGGGGCGGTGTGTGGATCGGGCGGCGTTTTATTATGCGAATGCGGGATTGCTGATTACGACGGATGTGTTGACGTTGGTTATTCCGATGTGGGTTTTTGGTCACACATTTATTTTTTTTTTGTCCTGTTTTTGAAAAAAAGGGGGGCTGTTTGCGGAATAGGGGGGTGTGGGATATTATAATATTTACTAACCCAGACCCATATATATTGGACTCAACTGACTATAAATCAACCACCCCACAGTCCGCTCGTTCACAAGCTCAACATCCCCTTTCGGCAAAAGGTGATACTATCCGGCCTCTTAGCCATGGGCGGCTTGTAAGTCTTCTCTTATCCTACTTTCTTACGTCTACCCCCCCACCCACAAACCAACCCCTTCCCTACCTAAACAAAAAAAATAAAAATAAAAATATAAACTAACCCACCCACAGCGTCTGCATCATAAGCATAATCCGCCTACACTCCCTCTACATCCTCGCTACAAAACCCGACATGACATGTACGTCCCCTCCCTTTCCCATCACCCCCAAATCACCCCCAATAACAAAACCAGGGCACGTAAACACCGCAACCATCTGGTCCCTCCTCGAAGTATACCTAGGCATCATCCTCGGCTCGGGCGCGGCGCTGCGCCCGCTCTTCCTCCGCTTCTTCCCGGACTGGATCCGTGGGCATCGGCGGTCGTCGGGCGAGAGTGCGGCGTCGACGGCGTCGAGGGATTGGTTGAGAAGGTGGGAGACGGTGCATAGGCGGTTGTCGTTTTCGAGGGGTGGGGTGGGGTTTGGGTTTGGGCATGGGCATGGGCATGGGAAGGGGGAGGGGGAGGGGGAGGGGGAGGCTGAGGGGAGCGGGGGGAGCAGGGGTGGTGGTGGTGGAGAGCGGAATCTGACGTCAGGAGCGGAACCTCGAGCTGAGGAGGGGGTGGAGCTAGATGAAAACCAAAATGAAGATAATAGAGACGAGGAAGAAGTCGCCGGCATATCCCCTTCACAACAGATACAGGTAGTATCCCCCTCCCCCTCACCTTTCCCCCCTTCTCCTTCATCTCCATCTCCATCTCCATCGCCGTCCCTTTCCCCTTCCCGCCCTGGCCCCCCTTATCTACCGAAGCACACCCCTACCCTCGGCCGCAGCCTGCGCGGACAAGTCAGTGGCCTCTTCGGCCGCCGCATGCGTCGGTCGGAGTTGGATATCGTGCTTGGCTCGTATGGGGGCGGGTCGAGGTCTGGATCTCCATCTGCCTCTGCCTCTGCCTCTGCCTCTGCCTCTGGGTATGGTTCTAGGGCGCGGGGGCGGGGTGAGGGGGACGCGGGGGTTGAGGCGGCGATGCGGGCGTATGTGTTTGGGAGTAGGGAGGGGAGTGGTGTTGTTGGTGGGAATGTTGGTGGGAGTGGAAGTGGGTTTGAGGGGGGAGGTGGGAGGGGGGAAGAGGAGGGGGAGGTGTCTCCGACGACGACGACGACGACGAGGGTGGGGGCGGGGACGGGCGTGGGCACGGGGGATGGGGATGGGGATGGTGGTGGTGGCGAGAGGTGAATTGGGCTTGGAGTTGGGGTGTTTGGGTGTTTGTTTTTATGCTATGGTGTGGATGCTATGGTTTATGGCCCTGGGATATAACTATTTATCGGCTAGTTAGTTATGATGATGATAATGATGACAATGATGGGAATGAAATGAAATGGGCTCCCCTCCTTTCAACGGAGTTTTGTGAGATATGGCTTATTATCCGCAGATGAAGAACTGTATGCCCTGCATATTTTGATAATCAACAACTAGCCATGTCCCGCATGCATAGGAAATAAAACACGGAGTGCGTTGTGCTGCACTGCGCTCTGCGCCAAATTCCATCTAATCTATAGTCTAGACTGATTGTACCTCGAACATCAATAACCCTCCCATCCCACGCTTCAAAGGCGTGGAAAAATAGAGTGGTACAATTGAAGCTATGTTCGGGGCTGAAGTGATGTAGAAATCCATCTGGGAGATATCCTCCTCCCTGGCGCCCTGCATGATATACACAGGAAGCACGAGGTGGGTTGTTATATGTAGATTCCGAGGGTCTATCATATCCATCCCTCCCTCATGTGCCGTGGTTTCGTTTGTCAGAATGCACCTCGGGAGACGTTGAATGAGTCGGCGAGTAGGCCACTTGGTAGATGGATGGCCACTTTGAGGACTTGCCCGGGAGTATGCGTAGAGGGCGTGTGGGGGGCAAATGGTTGGACACTTATTTGCCGAGTATTCAAGGGTGAGATCGATTTGAGCGGACCCCCTGTGTAATGAGGATTCGGTAGGACTGGTGGGAATGTGTTTGAGTCCTTAATGGCATAGACGCTATATATGGCTGGCGTATGCTGAGAAAAGAATGTTCAGCCTTCATGGCGATAGTGGCTGAAAGGATGGTGATTCGTAACTCCCGTCCAACTTCTCTGGGACGGAGCAATCTTTGAAGCGTAAGTGTGGGGTGGGATATCAATCCCTTCATCACTCGCTCTTCACCCGCTTCCTAACGCACTCGTCCAAATCAACAGTGTCGTAATCATCGAGTTTCTCCCCATCCCCCTCCTCAAGCTCAACCTTCTCCCAATCATCATCGCCATCCGCATCGTCCTTTTGCAAAGCATCACGACATTCGCTATTCTCGTCTGTCTCATCCCATTCCAAATCCAATTTGACAATCTTCGCACCACCCGGCTTCAGTCGTCGGTAGTACCCTTCCACCACCCCACACTGCACTGTGAAGCCCCGCGCCACATACCAGGCTAGTGCCTCTTCATTCGTCTCATGCACATGAGCAGTGACGGTTTTGATATTATAATGTCGGATGATACGCGAGACGGACCGCCTTGACGCCCCTGACGAAGTAGCAGGGTCATATATCACAGAATCCAACAATGACGCAGCAATCCCTCTCCCCCGATATGGAGATAATAGATGCAACGTTTGTATATACAAATTCGCCGGCTGCCGTGCGTCTGCTACCGTTGCCGTCGTCAGGGGTTCTAAGCGGCACCGTATCCCGCCAATAACTTTGTCCGAACTCGATAATGAAGGGGCCTTGGCACTCGTAGGAAACGTGGTTGCGGATACATCCGTCACCGGGTGATCATGATAGATCGCGACGCGTGACACTGACGCGACGACGGGGTCCGTGATTGTCGCGGTGTAGAAGGAATTTGGATAGCGGACTGGTAGAAGCAGACCCGTAATTCGCATTAACGAGGGTACATGCGCGGTCTTAACGGGGTCGACGGTGACGTTTGGATGCGGTGTGTATGTCGTATCTAGCGAGTGCGGATATGGCTTCGGGGTAAAGGCGGGGTCGGTGTTGCGCGACTTGTTCACGCGCGTGGAGGTCACGGACGGCGGCGGGGTTAGCGGAGCGGGTTGGAAGGAGGGGATGTTGTTGAAACGCTTCTGGTCTGCATTTGGCTTGCTGGTGCTGGCTCTGTTGTGTGCTGCGGAGGGTGGGGAGAAAGGCGGAGGAGGGGGTGCTTTGGACGCGGTCTTGAAGAACGGGTAGGCCATGGCTGGGGGTGTAAATTTCACTGTATCTGCTTGAATAAGCGGTACAAGACGGGACAATGCACAAGCTGGACACTCGTATCTCTGGTTATGGTTGTGGTTGATGTTGATGTCGTCGGGGACGAGGAGGCTGAAGATCCGATGCGGAGATCGATAAGATAAGATCGGCCCCTGTTTCAATACCGCGTTACATACGGTACCGACTACGGTTAATTACGCTCTCCAAAAGCTTTGAGCTTCACCACCAGCATCAATATCTCAACCCTCGACTGTCTGCGTGTCTCCCAGCTGCACCATGTTTGCCGCGCTCCAGGGGACCGAGTAGTGGTTCTTTCTGGCCTTTTCGACGTATTCAGAGGTTTGCTTCCTCTCTCCCTGCCCCCCGGATTTTCTCTTTCGTTGTCTATCTGTTCTATGTCCGCCGGCTAACCAAATACTCGCTCGTGCTAGGAAAATCATACCACCTTCAATACCTCTCTCTGCATGAGTTCCCCGTAAATCCGCTCTATCCAGAAGTCTAGGGATCTCCGTTCTATCCTTTATTTTTGGATAGTCCCTTCCCAGTACAAGCGAGACGAGTCTGTTCAACAGACATAACTCGGCATATCAAGACCTCGAGGAACACATCAACGAGTACAGTGGGAGGATCCTCAGTACTCCCCCATCAGCCTACCGACGGGCGGTTCTTTCCGGTTACGACGTATGGAGGTATAATATTCCGCCTGTAAAGGAATCGGTCTAGGACGGGACGTACCTTGGGGAGGCTGGTATATGTGAACGGCTGTACCTATTTAGCCAAAGGTCAGCATACATTTTGCTCATGCCGGGCTTTCTATTATCCCACATGATACACTGGTGTCTTTTAAATACTGGTGGAAATACCAAACCAATGCCCGAAATGGGTGCCCTCGCAGCTGTCGTGGGGGCTGGTCCATTTCTTCCCGCCAGCTATCCTACTCGAAAGAGGATA
Organism: Onygenales sp. PD_10; assembly: GCA_032988465.1. Lineage (NCBI taxonomy): Eukaryota > Fungi > Ascomycota > Eurotiomycetes > Onygenales > Onygenales sp. PD_10. The sequence goes on from JANTQH010000193.1 coordinate 5,249, forward strand.
TTGCCTGCATTTAGCTTGTCCTAAATCTTCTGACGTTTTATACATGGACCTGGTGAAAATGGAGCTAACTCCCACACATCAGAATCAAGGACAAGCCTACAACATGGCTGGGCGACAAACGGCGATGGTCTCCGAGGAAGACAGGACTATTCCCTCTTCTACGATGTCTAAACTGGTAAGATCTTCGACACTTCCGGAACCTGGCCTCATCTGGGTCTAACCCTATACCAGACTCGCACTGTTCTCGACGACACATTCTACAACATCATCCATGATATAGTTTCGAAAGTCCACCGCGAGGAGAAAATGGCGCGCATGAGATCAGCAGTCGCCATGGCTAAGAAACTAGGGGAAGAGGAAGCAGCTCGTCTCCAGGAGAACGACCCTGCGGATCAGGAGAAAGGGACTGTCGAGCCTGGAGCTACAGGTCCTTCAAGCACAATGAAAAAAGACCGCAGGCCAGTCCGAATCGAAACAGACGGGGCAGTATACGACAACGGCAAAGTATACCTCAAAGGGAACCCCTTGAAAACGACGAAAGAGATTCTATGCCCGAATTGCCGCCTTCCCCGCCTCCTATACCCCCTTTCCGGCATCGGCTCTCGGCCCCCCCCCGACCCATACAAGGAATACTGTAGAAAGCACCCCCCTGTAATCATGCCGGGCCACGACGTCCACGGCAACCAATTCGCAACAGACAAGATAAACCGGAAAAAGAAAGCCCAGCCGCAACCTCAACAAACCAACTCCAACACGCCGGGTTCCAGCCCCCCCTCGACCCCATCAACGCCAGCCACCTCCTTCAAGCAGATCACTGCTGAAAAAGTCTCCTTCCCAACCGTCAAATGCCCGAATTGCCCCCGCTACTTCGTCGTCACCAGAGTCGCCCAGCATCTCGACAGATGCATGGGTCTATCCGGGCGACAGGCGAACAGAAACCGCGCCACACCCCTGGAGAATACCAGTGGCACCAGCACGCCCACGATGGCAGCAGCGGCAAAGCCGTCCCCGCTCAAGCGTGCGCTCCCCAATGGAGACGAAGACGCAGGATCCGCTTCCAAGAAGAAAAAGCTCAACACGCCAAAGAAGTACTCTGGCAAGAAACCCGCGCCGCCAAGTAAATTGAAAAACGGCACGACGCCGGATATGGCGGCGATGGGGATATCGAATTCCTCGGGTATCGATCCTAGCGGAAGCGGAAATGCAAACGCGACGGGAAAGAAGAAATCAGCACCGGCAGAGAATAGGCCGGGGAAGCTTAAATCGAGATGACGACGAGAGAAAATTTCTCCTATCCATCTATCTACCTATCGAGTTTTCACGGCTACTCTCGCATATCTACCTACCTAGGTAGATATCTATCTACACGAACCCCGCCTAACGAATATTCCCCCATCTACCCACCCCTTTCCTCCTTAGATTTCATTTCATCAATATCCATTCAAAAGACGACATACATACATACACACATACATAACATTTCCGGCGAATATGGAGCATCACAGCGGCGTTTAAAATTATTATCGGGCTGGGGCCACAACTGGATTGGTTGATTAGGCGCGGGATAAAGCCGGACAGGGCAGGACAGGGCGTTTTTTTGTGTGATATTTTTTCTTCTATGATATTTTTTTTTGTTTTAAACGGTTTCCATATCCATTGGACATGCATGCATTTCTATCCTCCGCATAGCAATATAGCTTTGCGTAGAGTGTAGAGTGTAGAGTGTAGAGGGTGGAGGGCGCGGGTGGGTGGGAGGAGTTTATTAGATATGGACGGGTATTTGTTATGTAGCTGGCAGATGGGTGGTATTTTGATCTTCGTTCCCCTTTCCTGGTTTTTCATGTTGATTGTTTGTATTGCTTTCTACATTATTTACTTTTGTGCAATTAGTTCTAGTATTCTTTTTTTTTTTTTTTTTTTTTTTTTTGTGCCCGTGCATTTCTCTACTACCTGCTTAAAGTATTTAGGTCTCGCATCCTTTTCATTTGTTTCCCCCCTTATTTGGTTTAAAATGGCATTTTATATGCTTTTCTGTGTATATGTAGTTTAGAGAGTAGGAGTATGATTAGTATCTAGCTATCCTAGGATATGTCATGGCATGGCATGTTTTACATATTGTTTGGTTAACTAGTTAGTTAACTATCCATTTATTCCCCCTGCCTCTAAATCCGTACATCAATTAGGCTGATAGTTGGAGTAGGGAGTGGGGGTCTCACCATAAATCATGGATGTACATACCCATCTCGTCTTGTCTTATGTTGAAGGAGGTATAGAGGATGTTGGGGAGGGATGGGTAAGAAGTGAAGGGAAAGGGAATGGGTTAAATAAATAATGAGGGAAGCTGAAGAAAGGGGTAGGAGGGGGGGGGATGAAAATGAAAATACAAACCATGATTGAGTGATTGATAAATTCCATGCACTGTAATGCCATACCAGGAACGAGTCTCACCTGTAGATTATGATAGGCTAATTGTCAGATACGTAAGCCGACCGATTCTCATGGTCAGGTGAACTGTACGCTCGATACGTACACACGTACATATATAAATGACCATCCCACATGGGCATGCAACTTCTGGCTCTAGAGACGGTACATGTACATACAAATACATCCCACACACGCTATGGCGTCTGCAGACTAGAAAATGCAGCTATATATATAACCAGCGAAATAATCAAACCTCTCCCAACGCAACTGAAAGGGAAAAAAAGAAAAGAAAAGAAGAAACATTCATGAATCCTCCCCGCTTACTCCCTATTCCGTATCCGTATCTCATCCCCTGCCCGTTTCGCTTAGAAGTACGCAGTAAGTTCCCAGACACCCTCTCTATCTATATAACCCCGGACCCATTCTTCAAATCAATCTGACGATATCGTTCGCGCTCCTTGCGGTCTTTAAGAACCATAGCGATGCAGAGGAGGAGGATGGCGTCGAGTGCTAAATCAATCAAACAAAATAAAATAAATAAATAAGCATTCCCTCGAAATTATATATCATGGGGATGGCGGCAAACGTACCGACAACACCGAAATCGGCCGTGAAAATCACGTCCAGATAGTGGTTTGCGTAGTTTGAAAAGGGCCCCACGCAGCCTTCTTTCTGCGCGGCGACGAGGGGGGTCGGGCATGTCTGGTCGGTTTGGAAGGGCGGGGTGGTGCTGTTTGTGTAGCCGCAGCAGTTGAACTGGATGGGGGTCTTGGGTTAGTTAATCGGTTCCGGATGGATGGATGGATGGATGGATGCATTGCTGCATGTATATATGTGGTATTGTTCTTGGGAACTTTCAACCCAGCTTCTAGAGTCGTATCCCGATTCGCCATATATCGACCGGATATCTATTCGTCTGAATGACAAAAAAAAAGGAATCCAACATACCCGTTGCTGCAGCAAACTCTGCACCCTCGGCGTCTGCTCTCCCCACATAATCCCCAGATTCGACCTCGTCTTCAGCGTCTCGAACCAAATCGTCAACCCCAGACAAAGCGTGAAAATCCCGCACACGACAACTAGCCAGCCGTGAATCTTCAACCACAAACGGTCTGTCGGGAGGATGATCGCGGGCAGCGAGAAGAGGAACGTGAAGAAGACGAAGCCAGAGTTGATTATTGCAGCTAAATAGGGTTTTCGAAATGTTAGTTTTTTTTAACCACCATTGCATAGAAAAGCTCTCAACGATCAAAGATAGAAACCGCAAATAAGGCCCAAAAAAATGGAAAGGAACCAGGTGTAGGCTCACGAGTAATCGGACAATGGCCCAATAGCAGTATATGCGCAACATTTTCCAACGTGACAGCTGCCGTGAGCTGCGATTTGCTGATGAGCGCGACAGCGAGAATCAGACCGCCACCGAGCACGAAGAGCCCGTCCGCCGCGAGGAAGGTCGCGAGGAGCTTATTGACCATTTCTTTCGAGGATTGTATATCGTATTGCTTAGCCACACTTCTTTCCCTCGCTGTATATACCTCTTGCTGGTCGAAAAGGATGTTCAAGGCACCCCTCTCTTGGTAAAGCGGAATGCCTGCACTCCTGTCTATTATTTTTATTCCCCTTCTTCCCTTCCCTTCCCCTCTCCTAAAACACAAACACGCGTGTGGAACCGGTCGTTAATCGGTGTATATGGACGACAAGAGACAAATCGACGACCAGCGCCAACGTCTCCCGCGCAACGGCGAAGGCGAGCGATCCGAAGTAACTAGATCGCAGACGAGGGAAAAAAAGATCGATAGAGTGAAGTGATATATTAATAAAACAGAAACGAGTGAGTGAGTCTGTGGCTGCAGCAGCGTGTGTGCATCTGCATCCTTTCTTAGTTACCTTGCCATGGCCTTCATCTGAGATCGAGGGCTTGCAAGGGTCTTGGTTAAAAAGAGAGGAAGTAAGTAATGAAGCTAGAAAGAAGAGAAAGGGATAGAAAGTAGTGAGTAGTAAGTAGTTAGAGAGGAGAGAAATGGTAAGAAAGTTCGGATCAAGACAAGACAAGATATGCCATATCATCTCGATCGCAGCACCAGCCATCCCATCCACGCCGTGTCGCATAAGCGGTTCAGCATCGTGGAGACTGCCCTCACTGGCTGGGTTGGCCAGCGGGCGCTATTTTCTGCGACAGACTCGCAACCATTGAGGTTTCAGAGATGGGTGGTTGCAGGCGCTGGCACGGCGGTTAGTGGTCTTGGCTGGGAATATTCCAGACGCCCTGTGCAAGGGTGGGGATCTGGGGGTTATTATTAGCCTGGGGTCTTTTTGTGGTTATTGGGGGTTTATTTCTGGGTGCATTGGATGTTGTGAGGGAGATGTTGGGAGAGAGAAGTAGATGGTGGTTGGATTAGGGTTAGAGTTGGGAGGAAGTGCCAAGACATCGATCTAGATAGTTGACAGAGGCTCGGAATCCTCGACTTCACCCAGGCTGGAAAGACACATTGTGTCTCCGTGAGTGCCGTAATACTGCATTATCTTAATTTAATGCGGGCTTGACCATATCTCCTAAACCCTAGCTCTCCCAAAATCATCCTACAAGTTTGAGGCCTGTTTACATCTCTCCCAGAAATACCCAATCACACCACGCCCGTAACTATAGGAGCTCCCATCCGGCCGTCCTTTCGTTATGTTTAAGAATCAGAATATAAAACACGAGGTAAAGCATAGTAGACACACACGGCGGGTTCCTCCGGAAGAACCCCGAAACCGGAAAAAGGGGGAAAGAAAAATAAGCCATATCATAACCTCCCCGGGACCATAACTTTATCTCTTATAGCAACTCCAGACGAGTCCCTCCCTGTCTCTTTTATCCAAAGGCCGGGCTATCCCGTTTTAAATCAACACCATCATCTCCCGCTCCCCTCTCCCGCCCGCCTAGTTAGTTTCAACAACAGGCGACACCATCTCCCTCGCACCCGTCACCTCCTTCGGCCACTCCAACCACGGCGCCCACTCCTCCCCCAGCGCCGTTTCAATCTGCCTCACAAGATACCGTGCCCACCCTTCCATATACCACTGGTCATCCACCCTAGCCAGCAGCACGGAATAATGCGCCAAGATCACCAGAGCCTCGGGCTTGCGCTCGCCTAGCAGCATCAGATAGGCCTGCGGGATGGCGATCGGCCAGACAAAAATCACCGGCACAAAGTCCTGCCGGCGCTCCGTGAGGATGGAAACTTGGGTATAAGCGTTTAGCAGTTCGTGGATAGCCAGCGCGTACGCATTGGCTGTTTCTCGATCTTGGATGAGGTTCTCGCGCGAGCACAGGCGGAGCAGGTCGGTTACCCTGTCCGCGTCACGCACGGTATGCGATGCGGCGGTTTCGTGCATCATGCCTTTCTTTAGTAGCGGCGCGAGGAAGCTGCGCGATAGAGTGCCCCATTGTGTTTGAAGGACGGAGTTGCAGCCGCGCACCATGTAGAACCAGTCGAAGAGTTCCTTCTGCACACCGTTCTCGGGACTCTTCGGTGCCGCAAACGTGAGCGCAACGATGATGCATGAAAACGCAAAGATTGCCACACAATTCGACGGATCAACGTTATTCAGCGCCTCGTGGAATGACCGCACGGCAATGCTCTGATGCGTCGATGCTCGAAGCGCCAGACTCTCCCGCCGGTTGGGGCGTAGGTAGGACAGATGCAGCGCCGCCACGGCCAGGATCCCCCGCAGGAGGAACTCATGCTGGAACCCGAGCTGGACCACTTGGATCTGCCAGAGCTCGTGTTGGTCGGGCGCTGCGCCGGACGGGAGCGTCTTGTAGGTGAAGGTTGTGTAGTGGTGGAGGAGCTCGAGGTCGATCACGTCCAGGCCCGAGCTGGGCGGGATGGTGGAGCCATTGGCGGCGGGGCCGCTGAAGGGGGAGGTAGGGGATGCTAGTGACGTGGTGCTGGAGAGGTTGGATAGCTGTGTCGAGAGGACTGTTGCTGTCGTCGTTGTCGAGGAGGTTCTTCGCGGGGTTGGGACTGGGCGGGTTCCCAGGTCGCAGGGGATTTCTCTACGGGCGCAATTCGAGCATTGCGGGGGACGTTCGTCGCACTGGATTCCGGCGCATCGCAGAGCCAGCGGCGGGCGATTTGTCAGCGATGTTGTGGTTCTTGATATAGATACTAGTATGCATTTTTGGAAACAAGGAGACAGGCTTATTGACTTTTATGCGCCGCGCCTTACACTGGGCGCAGCCGTTGCGGGACTTTGTATGGGATCTGCGGCCGCCCATGTTGCATCGTGGGTATTTAATTGAGGGTCATCTCATTGCGTGGTGGATAACATATATAGTATGTGAGAGAGAGGGTTGGATCCCCTCAATTGACAATTGACATGGGTGGTTAGTTCGTATTCGTTTAGCAGACTGTTTGGCGTCCAGATATAGATAAATTGGAGGCCAGGGCTGGGATCAATCGCATGGGGGCGATGCATGGCAGGATAGAGGCCCTTATGAGGTTGTACAGTAATATGAGACTGCGAGTTGAACTCATCTCACCGTGCCCTATCCTCTTTCCGGATGCGGTAGTACCGGAGATCCATGGATCGTGTCTGTAGTCACGGGGTGTCATGTGACCCGTCAGGTGGCATCATGTGGCATCATGTGACATCACCTGACCCCAGCCTCATCGCGACCTTACCCAAACCTGACTCTCCTCCCAGCGCGTTACTCGATTCGGCCATCCTCGATCTTCGCAAACATCATTCCTCTTTGGGCATTCCATCTCCATCTTGACGACGAGACGAGCCGCCGCCGCTCGACCCATCCGCTGCCTCTCTGCTGCCCGCCTCCCGCCCGCCGCTGCTCCCATGGCTGACATCGCTGCTGTCGCCGACGAAAACCCTTCGCCCTCCCACGACGACCTCGTCGCCGCGGGCAATGGCGCCGCCGAGAGTCGCGGCACCAAGCGCCCTCGCATCTCCAACGCCGCCGAGGACGACGATGACGATGACGACAAGCCCGGCCGTGAGCGCCGCAAGATCGAGATCAAGTTCATCCAGGACAAGTCGCGTCGCCACATCACCTTCTCCAAGCGAAAGGCCGGCATCATGAAGAAGGTCAGCCCTCTGCCTCCAGCCCGCCCTCCACCCCCCGTCCGCCCGCGTCTACGCTCCCCTGCCGTTGCTCTATAGCTCCCCAGTCTCTGTTTTTCCCGGTCGCGTCCTGATTTCCTCCCTCTCTCTGCACTCGATAACCCGATGTTGACCCCCTCTCTCTTTCCCCTCTAGGCATACGAGCTGTCCGTCCTCACCGGCACCCAGGTGCTGCTCCTCGTAGTGTCCGAGACTGGCCTGGTCTACACATTCACCACCCCCAAACTCCAACCGCTCGTCACGAAGCCCGAGGGCAAGAACCTCATCCAGGTATGTTTGCTGCCGCCCGTGCCTTGCGCGCCCAGTGCCCGGCTGATGTCTTGCCCAGGCATGCCTCAATGCCCCAGAGCCCGCCAGCGCCGAAAATGGCGTCGAGGTCCCCGAAGTCCCCCCAGAAACCGCCGATGATGTTAGCCACGCCAATGTCGGCGCCCAGCAAGCCAATATCCCCCGTCCTGGCGGAATGCACCCGGGCTACATGTCTAGCGAGCACCAGCAACAGATGGCATATTACCAAAACCTCCAACAGCAACAGCAACAAGCACAGGCCGGAGGTCAGTATCCAGGTATGCCAGTTGGCGCACGCCTACCACAACAACATCAGCCCGCCGCATAGGCTTCTTCCTTGTTTCGTTGTTCGCTTCTCGTTTCTGGGTCTCGTTTATTCCTGAATATGCTATTTCCGGCGTCAAGACGTGTGCAATGTGCTTTGTCCTATTTTTATTTCAGCACTGTATTTCTTTCCCATCTTCACAATCTTCCCATCCTGCCATATTTATGTCTTTCCGTCCCCTAATTGATACCCAGCTGGCAATGTGATGTCGTGATCTTCCACCACATGGGCTCAATGGGACGAAAACCACCGTCACGGCGTTTATTTCACGACCTTCATGCTCCCTCCCTCCCGTCAGTCAGTTCACGGAATGGCTCTGTTCTGTTCTGTTTTAAAACAAGCTCGCGCAACTTGACTAGTTCATGGTTTATTTCAAAAAAGCCTTTCTTCTCATTGCAAGCTATGTTTGGCCCCTTTCCCCTTACTCCCCTATCTATACGCAACCCATTTACCATATAATCTAGTCATGGCAACTAACGTGCCATGTCACAGAATAAGAAAAAACAAATTTTCAAAAATCCCAAAAAAAAGAAAGACAAAAAATCCCAAGGAGAAATATGGTCATTTTTCGTTCTTCCCCCCCCCCCTCTTATTCCCCCGCAAGGGGGGATCTATCTCCTCCCGTCCCGTCCGGTCTGCCTTCTATATCAAGATGATAAGCTTTCTCTCATGTCCATCTCCAACCCTCATCTCCGGCCCTCTATCGTTATATTTCTAGTTGTGGGTTTATCAGTCAGTCTCTAGACCGGACGGCGGGGAAATATTTAGTTGTTTCGTTTCTATGGGAATGTACGTATGTATGTATGTACGGATTTGTATGGGTGGAAGGGATGGATGGATGGGTGTTTTTATGGCAATGGTGTCAAGTTTTTTTTATGACTTCTTTTAACTAGCTAACTAACCAGGTGGTGGGAGCTTTATATTTGTTGTTTTATTCTTTTGTGTGTGTTTTTAAATGTTTATGTTTTTTTTTCGTGTCTTGTTCTTGTCTTGTCTTGTCTGATTTTTTTTTTAATGCTTTGATGTGATATTTTTGAGAATATTATTATTATTATTTTTATTTTTATTCTATGTGTGAGTGAGTGCACTCTGTAGTTTTCTACCTCTATTTCATCTATCAAGATCAATTCAGCGGAAAAGTAAAACAAAAAAGACCAAGAAAAAAAATTAAACTCATTATTATTTTAGGTTCCCCTTTCTTTCACATTAGATTAGAAATAAACCAGTTAACCAGTTGTATAAGTCAGTTTTATCCATTTCATCCCAATTCATCCCATTCATCCATTCGTGTTTCCCAGTACGTACCCCCTATCCCCTATTCTCGTATCTAGATCTGGTGATCGGCACTGACGTTGCTACATAGATACTTGCTTAATTGATGATTTCGTAGGATGGCGGATTGATGGACAGGAGGCAATCTCCCTCCTGCTCTGGAAAAGGGAGATGGGTAGATGGGTTGACTGGATTATCGATCTATATGTTTGTAAGTACGGATATATTATCTACTCCACAAGGCAAGCTGGCCTGTTTATCAATTATCAAGGCGACTGACTGGCTGGATTGATATATTATCTTATCCTTTGAGGAAATAGCGCTGCAGGTGGTGATGTGATGGTGATGGTTCTTGGAAATAGGACAGATATGTATATAATATAACAAACGGGGGAGAATGCAGTCCCGTCCCTCGGCCTATCCCTTCTGGTCAAAAGGAGATATATGAAATCGAAACGGAAAAAAAGCCGGCACCTAACTAGCGAGACAGACACGCAGCTGGTATGATTCAAACCAGATCAACCAGATAACAAGATAAACACGAGTACAAAAACGAGACAAATCGCAATATCGAAAATCGGGACTAGCCGTGGGGTGAGTTCAAAAAAAATAAAATAAAAAAAGAGTCTAATCATAGAACTTCCGGTTCTCGTTCTTGCCGAACAGCGTTTCCCGGACGGCGGGCAGGGCGTCGATTTCCAGCAGCCGCAGCCGCTCTTCGAAGGTGTTGTTGATGACGATTTTCCCTCCCGTGCCGGCGATTACGACGCCTCCGGCTCTGTAAAGTTAAAGAGAGAGGTTAGTGAACTGATAGCAAGGGACAATGCGGGCAAGAAATGATATACGTACGATTCCTCAGGCAGCGGTTCACTCTCATCCAACTCCACCTTGACCTCCCGTCCAACCTTCTCCTTAAACTCCCCCGCCGCCTCCCCCATCGCCTTCTTAACGACATCGTAATCCTTCTTCCTCGCCCGCACCTCCAGCTCACTCTCATTCAACGCATACAGCCCCTCCAAAATCAGCCCCTTCACCGTATCTGGATAAGAAGTCTTCTTGCCCCCCTTCGCCGCCGCGCCGGACGCCAGCTTCTCCCTCGCCTGCTCGAATAGCTCGTCCAGCAGCGCCTGGCGGGCGGCCAGCACGCGCAGACGGGTCTTGTTGGCCAGAGTCGAGCGGGTGATTTGCTGCGACATGCTGGCCTGTTTGAACTTCTTCTCGTAGAGCAGGTCGATGGCGGCGGTTTCTTGGCGGACGAGTTTTGATTTCTCAATGGCGAATTCTTCGTCGGCTTTTAGGTGAATTTCGCGCGCTTTTTCGAGCGCCTCTTGCCGGATGAAGGCGGTCATCTTGCGGAGTTCGCCGGCGACCTGGGGGAGTGGCATGGTGGTGGTTAGTCTGGGTTGGGATTGGGTTCGGGTTGGAGATGGGAGCCAGGGGAGAGATATTGAATTGGAAACGTACCTGGTCGTCGGAGAGAGCATGGCTTTGTGACATTTTGGCGAAATTGGGGTGGTGAAGCCTGGGGTATGCGGAGATGGGGTTGGGGGGTGGTGAAGAGCAGCTCGGGGGGTAAGCTGCTGGGGGTGGTTTCTGTAACAAAACACAGTGCTGGCTCGATATCCGCAAGCCGTGCAGTATAGCGGAGCCCGAGTGTGTCTCAGCGTGGGTGTGGCGGGTGTCGAACTGTATAGACCCAGGTGTCGAGGTGTATGGATGTTGTTGTCTGCGGTGATGATCACCAGCTAACTAGCGCAGTTGCCCGCCAAGCATCCGTCCCATGAGCCGCATCCATCAACGTCACTCCTCAACCCCAACGACATCCATCAGATAGATACTTCGACTCGACTCGACTCTCCGGCCAGGCGCTGTCTTTGTATCTTTGCTCTTCCACGACCGCATAGTCCCAGTCCTCACTGTCTATCTCCCTCCCGAGCTATGTCCATCGTTCATCTCTACCCGTCCCCTCCGCGCCGCTGAGTCCCCCCATGCAGTGGGATTCCCGGAGATGGGCCAGCTCGGGGGCTTGTCGCCGGAGGGAAGCATCGCGGTACGTCTGCAGCCCCCAGGCCGGGTCTGTACTTTCTGACTAATGCCTGTGTTACCGTTAGATCGGTGTCCTTGTTGGCTTGATCTCGACCAGTCTGCAGGCGATCGGTCTGACCCTCCAGCGCAAGTCGCATATGCTCGAAGATGAGAAGGATCCGTACGATTTGCGCAGGCCGCCGTATAAACGGAGACGATGGCAGGTAGGGGATATACTCGTAGGATTAAATGATGGCATGTGCTGATGCTTGTTAGGTGGGCATGTTCATGTTCGTGGTCTCCAACATTGTGGGCAGCACCATCCAGATCACCACGCTGCCGCTGCCGGTGCTGTCTACGTTACAGGCGGTATGTAATAGTCCCTACCTACATGTCCATCTGCTCCGATCTGACATCCCCAGTCCGGCCTCGTCTTTAATACAATATTCGCCGCATTGATCCTCGGCGAACCCTTTACGCGACACTCAATTTTTGGCACCGTTCTGGTCTGTATAGGAGCGGTCCTGATCGCCACGTTTGGAGCAATCGGGGAGCCTGCACATACCCTGGACCAGCTGCTAGCCCTTCTTGGTCGCCGCCCATTCCTGGTGTGGATGGCTGGTACAGCCGTGGTTGTAGCGGTCACCATTATGGGGGCTCGCATGCTGAAGGTTATCTCGACGCCGGGCAAAGCCAGGGATTGGGCGATGAAATACCAGTTACCACACACCCCGTCCCACCACCCGTCCCACCACGGCCATAGTCCCCGGATAAAGGTGTTTCGAGGGATGATGTATGGATCCGTGAGCGGAATCCTGTCCGCGCACTCGCTTCTGGTCGCAAAATCCGCGGTCGAATTGCTTGTTCGTACTATTATAGATCGGGTGAACCAGTTCAATCGCTGGCAGTCCTGGATTATTTTGCTGGGATTGGTTGCGCTTGCTCTGACCCAGCTGTATTACATGCACTCTGGGCTGAAGCTTTGCAGCACCAGTATTCTCTACCCCTACGTTTTCTGCATATATAACATCATAGCCATTCTAGACGGCCTCATATATTTTCACCAAGCATCGCGCCTCCCTGCACTCCATGCTGGGCTTATTGCGCTGGGAACCATCATTCTATTATCTGGCGTTCTCTGTCTGTCTTGGAGACTAGAAGTTGTCGCCGGCCACCCTCCCCCCGCCGTCCCAGTGGGACCTACACCAACCCCATTAACCCCCGGCTTAGGCTTGCTGGAGGAACAACCCACACCGCCAGAATACGAATATTACGACGAAGAGACCACCGTCGGAGAACGCCAGCCACTCCTCTCCCCCCAAGAACAGCAGCAGAAACCCCCTCCATCCTCCCACAGCAAATCACCCAGCCTATCCCGCTTCTCGCCCAAATTCCGGCGCAGCACAAACCCCAGCCTCGAAACTGCCGAAATCTGGGCTGAACTCGATGACGACGACGAAAACCTTGACCCGCTCCCGCAACCCATCCACCCCCAATTCGCATCAAACACCCATAAACGCCATCGCAGTAAGGGCAGCTCCATCTCGTTTGGATCGAGCAGCAAACCGCGCCGCACATCGTTTGGTGAAGCCGATAGTAACGCCGCCTCCCCGTCACCGATTAACGGCCATCGTGAGAGAATACGCAAACCATTCCGTTCCGGGACATGGGACTCCCAGCGTCTCCGCTTCCTGCATCGCAGCGACCCGGCCCGACGCGTCTCTTCGCCGCTTGTCGTCGATCATAGACCGGGCCAGTACGGGTCCGCCACGCAGAGGAATGTGAGCGGGACCGCTGGGACCGTCCCTGTCTCTGGATCGGGGGACGACGGTGCGGGGCAATGTGACAGTCCTGACGATGATTCTCAGCCACATGAGCGGCGGAGACTCCTTGGCCAGGAGTCGCTATCTGACCCTCAGCCTCCACCTCAGTCTCAACCGCAATCTCGATCCCAATTCACAGGCCCACTCCGCTGGCTAGGACGGTGGGGTCGCTTTGGACGGGGCACGAGTGATGGTGGTCCACATCCGGATAGATAATGTACTGTACATAGCCTTGGTTAGTGCGGTGGATAGGATAGGATAAGATAGGGAGTGAGAAGATGAGCGGGCTATGGGGTATTAATAATAATATGTTGTATTCTATTCTTGCTAAGATAGGCATGGCGCTCGCTGTATTCTATTTTGTTGATTGGACTGATTGGATGGATGCGTGGATAGTAAAAGTCCCGGCGCCTGGTGTCGTGTGATGTCGTACATACGCCCATCCATCTATCCCCCTTTACTATACCATGATGGTGATTACTTGCTATGTATGCCGGCTGCTTGAACGTATGACATGACGTTTTTCATACGTAAGGATGGGAATTTAGTATGTCTGTCTGTCTGTATATGTATATGTATGATGCCCGAGTTCGCCTTGGATGGAATGTTAGGGGGGTGGTTCTAACTAACTCTTTTGATAATGGATCTGGATAGGATTTATAACTGCTAATACTATGTAAATAAGTGTGTTGTGTGTGTTTGTATTAATGATCAGTTGCTTTTTTGACCCCTTCTCTATCTATCTGGCATTAGTTATTTCCACATGCGTAGGTATTTGAGGGCTGTTATGATGAGCGGAGGAGGGTGGTGGGTTGTTAGTGTTTTAGGGGGCAAAGAGGGGAGTAGATAGTGGATGTGTGATGTGATGTTGAACATAAATATCTCCCTTTGACTAGTAAATAAATAATCTATCTGCATGTATGTATGTATATGGCTAGCTTGCATGAGGAGTTAGAGATGAAGACCGGGAAGGGAGAGAAGGAGGGGTGGGTGTGTGTGTTCTAGAAATGAAACTATGTAGGCCTAAGATGGTTAGAATTATATTATATCACTGCTCTCTTTCTACCTCTATTAACAATATATCTAGCATATATAGTTGGAGATATATCCATATCCCGCTCCTACCTACCCATTCACCCACTCACTCATCCCTCCTCCCCCTCCCCCCCCTTCCTCACAAACCCATCCATCGTCGCCTGCCCCCTCTCCACCCTTCCCCCCACCCCCATCTTCCCCTTCTCCCTAACAAACCACTGCTTTGCCGCCCTCGGCCTCGTTCGCACCCCATACACAAGCCGATAATGCAACATCTCCAGCCTCGCCTTCGCCTCGGACCGCCTCAAATGCGACGCCCCTGAATCCTGAATCTGCGAGAAAATCCACTTGATCCGGTCCGCCAGCGCGTCGACGGAGGCGTTGAAGGACTCTTCCCTCTCACGGGCATAGGCGCGCGCCTCGCGTTGCTTCGGATCGTCTTTGCTGTTGTTATTGTTATTGTTGGCGTCGTGGAACGAGGCCGTCGCGGTCCCGGAGTCAATGGCGATGGCGAGGATGGCTGTTAGCGCGTAGAGTTCGTGGTAGTTTGGTGGTTCCTTGTTGTAGCGTTTGCGGGTGTCGAAGCGGGGGTCGTGGCGGAGGTGGTTGGTTAGGTGGTTTAGGTCGAAGAGGCTTTTGGCGGACTTTTCGAGCGGGGAGGGGTCAGTGTAGAAAAATGCCCAGGCAAGGCGGCAGCGGAGGAGCGCAATTCGAGGGGTTGTCGGGGGTATTTGGTTTAGGAGGTGGGCTTGTAGTTCCAGGTCGCGGGTTGTGGCGTAGATGTGGGTTGTTAGGTCGTGGAGCTGGGGGTTCGTTAGTTTTTTATTTAATTATTTTGAAGGGATGGGGATTGGATGGGGGGCGTACTGCCTGATCGGAGATTTGGTTGGCAGATTCGCCTAATAGGGCTGTGATTGTCTTTTGTACTTCTAGGCAGACAAGGCCGTCGGTCATTATTGCTTCGTCTGTGGCGAGGCGAAACACGAGTTTAAGTGCATACAGTCGAGTGTCGTCGTGGAACCTGTAATGAAGAGGTTAGCCATGATTGCTACAAATGTGATAGGTTTCCGGTCTCACTTTAACGCCAGCCCTTGTAATAGCTCTAAAACAGAGAGGAGGGACTGATAATCTCGATTCCTGTATTCTACCCTGAAATTAGCTATAGAAGATTATCAACTTCGAATTACCTACCGTCAGAAAAATAAAAGTCCGGTTTAAGTGTCTCAGAAACATCCCATGCAGCCTTCCTCGCCCCGAGAGTTTGAAACAACCGCCCAATATGACTTGGACAAAATAGGGAAGATATGAGCTCCCGAGACGAATCCTATCGGAGTCAGCGTAATTGTCCCACGTGGGAACGTTGGGGACGTACCCTCAGTATGGCACAATATGTGCCCCTCAGCTCCCGACAAGGTTCTGCAGGAACTATACGACGGTTAGCATGTTAAAGTCGACTACCAACAAGGCATTAGCATTAAAACGAACCAGAGATCAAAATCCAGTGTAGCATCTCCTCAGGCAACATCCCATTGTTTATTGTATCTCCCACTATCCCCGAATTAAACGCCCGTTGGCGGATGGTCGCATCTAAGATAGCGTTAGCACAGCTGCTCCATAGATATATTTGTTCACTAGATTATGTCCAACCTTTCAGATAAGCCTCCCAGACCGCGGGCAGTGTGTACAGCTCAGGAAATTCCACCGGCGATACCGACGGCGCCGTGTCCTCAAAAAATCTCCAGCTTTTCACCTCATCAAACGCTTCTATCCGATCAACTGCATCCCGAAGTCGTTGCGCTTTTTGTGTGCCTTCGCCTTCAACAACCGATGCTATAATTTCTTCCCGGGTGAGTGCGCTGGTTTTCTTCGCATCGTTAACTCTAGCTCGAGTCTCCTCGAGAAGACGCTTCGCCTCTGCAACCCTGGCGTCTGCCCGTCTATCTTCTTCTGCACTCTTGGCCAGTGCGGCTATCGAAAACTGAAATTTTGTCGGCGCAGTTGGAAAATCTAGAAGGTCTGAGTTGGAACTGGATGGGCGTTGAACAGACCTGCCAGGCCCGGTAGTATCAAGCTTCCGCTTATTCCCCGGCTTGGTGTCAGATACAGATTCGTCATCTGAGGAAGCCGGCGGAGCAGTGGCCGCCGGCGCAACGCGAGGCCGTAGAAACTGGGCCAGAAGATCTTCGTCGTCCGAGGAGGACGAGGCATCCGTGTCTTCGTCTGAATTTGTGACGACCACCTGTCCGTTTTTCACGAGGCGCTGCGACGAGGAAGGGAAGCTAAAAGACGAGGTGAAGCGGGGTGGACCGCTTGATGCAGGTTGCTCGGTGGTTGTGGTGCGTTTAATAGGGGTATCATCGGGGGCTTCATCGCTTCCGGACTCGACGGATGGAGTCGGGCTCGCGGTGCGGTCCCGCGAGCTGCCTCTACTCCTGCTCCTGCTCCTACTTCTTCTTCTCCTTACGGGCATTGGAGAGAGGAATGAAGAGGAGAAGTGTGAGGGGAGAGGGGAGAGGGGAGACATGGGGGAGGTAGCGGGTTCATTATTTGGGGCGGCGGCACTGGTGACTTTGATGCGGGGGGTAAGTGTGCGTCTTTGCGAAGACGGGGCCGGGGAAATATCATAGGAGCTGCGTCTGGAGGCCATTGTTATCCTTGTCGCTGGCCCCGAGGGCTATATCGGTCGTTATCCCGTCATTATTTTGACGTTGTCACGGTTGTCAAAGCGCGTCGGGTGGGTCAATCGCGATATCACGTGATTTAAATACAATATTTCCCTTTTCGGCCAGTCCATTATTGAACCAAATCCACCACCCATTCGGACTATTAATGGATGCAGCAAAGCGATTTGTATTCCACTGACATCACAAAAACACGTGTGTTTTATTCTAGAACGGGTGCTCGAATATACTTCCCATTTGATTTCATCCGCCTCACCACATCCCATAGCCCTTCACCATTTAAGTTTCCACCAGAGAGACTGGGTTCACACCCCACAAAAACAACATCGAAACCATACCTACGCGGCCCGATACACCGCCTTCTCTCAACGTCCGCGCAGCGAGCGCAGTGCAGTGCAGGCCAGGGCAGGGAACCCGAACCCGAGATCTGGACAGGACAATTGTTCATCGCGCTCTTGACCGCTTTTGGACAAGTGGACGTTTTCACATCGATACGGAGTTGAAATACTACATGTTATGACGAATAGTCGATGGCCATCCTCGTTTCTCGTTTGGTCATATGCGGATTATTTTGGACAGGATGATGACTGCATCGGCATCGGGAGAGGCGTTATCTCTGGACTAGTATGGATGGCCCACTCCGTACACGAGGAAGGACATCTTTCATGCATTCCCGAGTCCTGAACTCGAGAAAGTAATAATATAACTGTTTAAATAACTACTCCTTATCCATGCAGGGAGTGATGGCGGACGCTGCCCTGGAACTTTTACCTTTTAACAGGCCTCAAGGGGGAAGGGAACTTGGATAACTGTCTTCACTATTATAAAACTAAAACTATGCAGTTACGCCGATCGATCGGGTTTGATGGGGGCTGGTTTACGACTCGCTAGCCAGCTAATGGAGGAGGTATTTTTAGAACCGCTGCGAGATGTGGCCGTGGGCCGTCGACGGATGGATTGATAGACGGATGACGGGCAGCGAACACTTGCAGACTGACTGCGGTTGGGCGGTGCTTACAGAGGACTGAGTACAGAAAGATAGACAGTTGGTAATTGTGGTAATCTCGGTAACTATGTAACTAACTTGGTAAGTCACTTAAAGGTGGGCATTGGTTGGCTGGCTCGTAGATGCGGCTGCGGGTGTTTGACGAGATCGTTCATTGACGATTGGGTTGGTGGGGGCATGAGTCGGGTTACAGACTTACAGTTGCTTGGATAGGGCTGATGGATGGGATGGGGATGGGATTGATTACTTTTTGAGGGAATCCTGATCTGGTAGTTAGTTATTATTTTAGTTTTAGTCCGATGGGTCGGATTTAAGCTTTGGTTTTTTCTTTAAAAAAAAAACTGTGATCTGGTCCACGGGTCGGTAAAGTAATAGTAGTATGTAGTTATTTGTTATGGGGGCTGGGGGGTGGTTATTTTTGGAGCCGGATCTTGAATGGTCTGGGGGAGTGAGCTGCATGTTTAAAGTCATCGTCTGATAGGTAACCAGTAGTTTCCATGTACAGTATGCAGTGAGACAGCCGGGGACACCTCCCAATCCGTCCAATAACTACCACCCGTCCATCCTCGCTTTCTATACGAACTGTGACTTTGATATTGACACCTCTGTATGCGCCTGTACCACACCACACACTTGCTCAGCGCTCGCCCCGTTTCATAACTCATCACCCCTTCAACACCAGGAAAACGGAAATATCCTTTCCCGCTTCGAATCCTAATCTTAATTCACCCCCTCGTCTACGGTATCGACCCAACGTGTATGAAACTGAAAATCGCCAGCCACTCGAACGAGATTAGTCAGTAACGTGGGACGTGTGAAACAATGGCTTTTTTTGGATTCTCTGGCGGTAAGGTAAGGTTTTCAGTATGTAAAAATGTACGTACAGCGATTGGGCTGGGGTTGGTAGTACGATTGGGTGAGTTTGTCAGTTGACCTGGGGGAATCGTGATACATAGATACCTGGATAGATAGATAGATAGATAGATAGGTACTTAAGTAGTGCAGCGTTTTATCCATTCCCATGGTGCCTAATAGGAAGTTATAAGGATGGACCTGGTGTTCGAACGCCACTATGTAGTTGGCCTTTGGGAGTTCAATATCAACCAACCACGGGGATGGGGAAGGACAACTGCTTACTACCTCCTTCTCGACTCTCTTGACGGCAGCATTTACAGGGAACTTTTTTTTGGGCGATTCGACAGGACTTCCATCCCCAGTGCAATGGGTTGTCACGTAGCACCTCACCTCGCCTCAGCACACTTTCTCACCTTCTTTCGTCTCTCGTCCAATGCTCCCAGTCCCGTCTCAATGGGTTTCGAAGGTTTCAGCCCCGCCACGGCCTCGAAGAGCTGCGAGAGTGCGTGTAACTAGTCCATTGCTCCCTCTGTCCCAGGTAGTGGGTTAATTCCTACTTCGACGCCGTCCCCGATGGAAAAATCGTGGCCCTCTGGCACTTAAACTGGAATCTGGATCTAGCCTCCTAGTGATAAGGGTGAATGGGCTGGGGTAGGCCTGTCCAGGGGAGAGTCGTGGTTTCCGGCGATGACGACCTTGAGGGGAGCGGGAAGCTTGGCGACGAGGGCTTATGGTGGATTTAAACTCAGTTGATTTGGAGCTTTCTGCTGGGTGACCATAATAGATGACATTTCTGGTTAACATTCCAGGCTGTGGGTGCCTGAGAGTATGAGAAATCGGGTTTTGATTTCGGTGGCAGATGATCTCGAATCTATGATGATTAACTACATAGTTTCGATCAAAGTAGAAATGGATGTCATAGGTAGGAAGTGAGAGAGAGGTAGGAAATAAGATAGTGACGACTATCTCAAGAGAAAGTGAGTTCAGGACAAAGTTGACCTGTTGAAGAGAGTTTTGTGCCTTTTATGCATTGTAGTTAGGCTTGGAAAGAAGTCAATTCGCTGCTGCGTTGACAAACATTGGAGACATGCAGCCTGCCAATCGTTCTCTTGGCGCTTGCAGCCCGAGACCATGATGAGATACCGACTCATTTTTATCATCTGCACATCTGTATGTCTGCAAGTTCATGACAGATGATCTGGCGGTTTCAAATAGATTCGGGATCGTGGTAGGCCGAGAGTCGGATATTTGGAGACTTGATCGCCGTGTAATGACCATGTACGGTAATCTATCCAGTCGGCATGTAACCTTATCACCAACCGTGGTTTCTGGCTGAATAATCGTTGTTTCTGGGACATTCTGACATTCTGGGAGATGAGAGATCTGAAATCTGGATGCTGCGGGCAAGAGGCGCATTGTTAATCGCGGACGTAGCCAATGGGCAAGCCTCGCGTTGGTGCAGAGAATATTGCATACAGGTGGCCTTTAATTGAAATGAATAATACGCATACCTAGCCCCTGGTTCCATGGGATCCGTGGATGATCAGCATGGGGAGGCAGGGGAGCTGATCCCGCTCTCTGGTCTCCCGCACGCGGCAAACACCGTTGTTTCCTGCCAAATGCCAGACTGCCATGTCCGATGAGGCTCCGTGCCGTGGACGATGTATCATCAATTTATCAGCAGGCAGCAGGGCATGCCAAATTTGTAGATAACCATACCCATACCCGCCGCGACTCCACGTACGGGGACGCCATCTGGAGTCGCCAGTAGCCATCCATGCCGCTAGGGGGCACTGGACTCGCTGGGCTAGCCTGAAAGGGCGCGATATGGTCATGTTTGGTCATCATCCCTTCCGCTGGCTGCCGTTTTTCATACTAAACAGCCACTCTCGGGACAGGGTGCTGCAACACCCTGCCCAGGCTGGCGAGGGAGCCCCTTTTGCTGGTGTCCGACCAGCCTGCGAACAGAGAGCGAGGACGCGAGATATCCCCGTCCTCGCCAGACGTAGTCGCAAGCACGCGCTGGGCTGAGGGCTCGAGAGGCAAACCCGCCCTGTAGGGAGGCGGGCTGGAGTTAAAACGGGGCCACTCAGCACTGGCCTGGCTGGTGCTAAAAAAAAATCTGAAGCCGTCCCAGGGGCCAGGACCCAGCGGGCGGCGGAGTTGACTAAGCCGGGCTGATGACGAAGCGTGTATTGCGGTGTAATTTACCGCGGTACCAGCGTTACGGGCAGACGCTAGCTGGACCTGATATTATTATTCTGCGAGGCTTCCGCTCCCTCCAACCTCAACATCGCCTCCACTCTGTCTGGCTGCCTCTGCTGCGATTTACTGTGTCCCCCGCCGACTACACTGTGCGGACGCTCGACCTGCTTTCTGTCCACTCGGTCTGCTGCTGCATGGCAGTCGCTGACTCGTCTTCTCTGACTTGTTGACCAATTCGCTCGTTCAAATCGCCTCCTGGCCCTCCGTATCCCTTGTCCGCTCCCCTCACGCTCGACGGGCGGCACGTCCCGAATTCTCCGGCGTTGCATCTACTAGGCCATTCGTTTCCTCGAGCCGCATATTTTTAATCTTCCTCTCATTCTTACCGACCGTGGCCCCTTTGCCATCCCTCCGTTTCGAGGTCGACGCTCCCAGTACTACAGGCTGAACCTGCCGCTCGAATCTGCCTCGTTTCTCAACCATCTACTGCAAATGTTCGGGCCGCATCACTGATCCCATCGGCCGATTTTATGTCATAGGTGGTCCAAATAGCCCGGGATGGCTGTAGTACAATTTGGTGACGACGATGAGGCCAGTGTTTCAAAGCCCGTCCGGCGGATGCGATGGGCCACACAACGCCATGCGGGTTCTGGCGGATCGCGGAAAAGACGGTCTATAATGGACAGGCTACATCGTCGCAATTTTTCCAAGGAAGAAAAGCGGAAATCAACCGCCAGCTCTTTGCCGAATGGCGATGCCTCGACCATCGACGAAACCTCCGCTGATAGTTCGAATCTCAGGAGGATATATTTTAACGTGCCACTCCCTGATGAGGCAAAGGACGACGAAGGGCATTTAATAGCCAATTATTCCAGGAACAAGATAAGGACGGCGAAATATACGCCGTTGACATTCGTTCCGAAGAATTTGTGGCTGCAGTTTCACAATGTTGCCAATATTTACTTTTTATTCACTATTATCTTAGCTGTAAGTGTTTCTTGCTACTGTACCAGCTTGACGTGCGCGAGAACTAATCGCGATGCTTCGGTTTGAACTAGTTTTTCCCGATTTTTGGCGCTTCAAGCCCCGGATTGGGTGCCGTACCCCTCATCGCCATTTTGGCAATTACCGCCATTAGAGATGCGATTGAAGACTGGAGACGGACAGTCCTGGATACTGAATTGAACAATGCGCCAATTCATCGATTGGTGGAGTGGGACAATGTGAATTCAGAAGAAGATAATGTCTCGTTGTGGCGCAAGATCAAGAAGGCAAGTACTAGGAATGTGGTTGCGGCATGGAAAAAGATAAACGCCCTGAGAAAGGGTGAGCAACAGGTTGAGGAGGACGATGATAATATGTCGGCTCCGCGCCCATCGATAGATACGCGCGTTACACACAGAAACTCGACCTATTCTTATCGGCAATCGTACCAGAGTGGGCACATGGAAGGTGAAGACATTCAAATGACTCCTGTTCCTTCACCGAATCCGGACCTGCGTGCCCTGCAGCCTTCGGATATTTATGAACAACCGCGCCAGACTGGCCTCCTATCCCCTAATACGGATAGAAATTCTATGCCGTTTGCCCCCCGTGAATACGGAAGCATATTGAATAAGTCGAAACGTACTCCAGGAACCGCACGATTCAAACGAGATTACTGGAAGAACGTCGAAGTGGGTGATTTTGTTCGGATATACAACGAAGAACAGATTCCAGCCGATGTTGTGATCCTGTCTACCTCCGACCCTGATGGCGCGTGCTACGTCGAAACAAAGAACCTTGATGGCGAAACCAACTTGAAGGTACGACAGGCGGTGCATTGCGGCCGCGCCGTCAAGCATGCGCGGGACTGTGAGAAGGCAGAATTTATAATCGAGAGTGAACTCCCCCATCCAAACCTATACGAATATAGTGGCGCGATCAAGTGGAATCAGCATGACCCCAGGAACCCCGACCATCCCGGAAGAGAAATGGTGGAACCCATTAACATCAACAACATACTTCTCCGTGGCTGTAGTGTACAGAATACCGAGTGGGTTTTGGGCGTCGTGGTTTTCACTGGTCTACAGTCCAAGATTATGCTAAACTCCGGCGAAACACCCAGCAAGCGAGCGAAGATTGCCAGAGATCTCAATTGGAATGTCATCTACAACTTCACCATCCTGTTCCTCATGTGCCTTATTTCTGGAATTGTCCAGGGCACCACATCGGCTCAAGGACATAACTCGTTGGATTATTTCGAATTCGGATCATATGGTGGCTCTCCTGCCGTTGACGGCTTCATCACTTTCTGGGCAGCCATTATTTTATATCAGAATCTTGTCCCGATTTCTCTCTATATCTCCCTGGAGATCATTCGAACTGCTCAAGCCATTTTCATCCACAGCGACAGTTTTATGTACTACGACAAACTCGGGTATCCATGCACACCAAAGTCATGGAACATATCAGATGATCTGGGCCAGATTGAGTATATTTTCTCCGATAAAACTGGAACATTGACGCAAAACGTGATGGAATTCAAGAAATGTACCATCAATGGTGTGGCCTATGGTGAAGCTTACACCGAGGCACAGGCTGGTATGCAACGTCGCGAGGGCATCAATGTGGAGGAAGTCTCGAAAAAGGCCCAGGAAGATATTGCTAGGTCTCGCGTCCAAATGCTTCAACAACTACGATCTATCCACGATAACCCCTATTTACACGACGATGACCTTACCTTCGTTTCATCCGATTTCGTTTCCGATCTTGCTGGATCCGCTGGAGGGGAGCAGAAAGCCGCCAATGAGCATTTCATGCTTGCTCTAGCTTTGTGCCATACGGTTATCACAGAACGTACACCTGGTGATCCTCCCAAGATTGACTTCAAAGCACAATCGCCTGATGAGGCAGCGCTAGTCGCC
Source organism: Onygenales sp. PD_10 (assembly GCA_032988465.1). Lineage (NCBI taxonomy): Eukaryota > Fungi > Ascomycota > Eurotiomycetes > Onygenales > Onygenales sp. PD_10. The sequence continues at coordinate 29,221 of JANTQH010000193.1, forward strand.
ACTGCAAGAGATTGTGGGTTCACTGTGCTTGGCCGATCCGGTGATGATATCCGTTTGAATGTCATGGGCGAGGAGCGGTTGTATACGGTTCTGAACACGTTAGAATTCAACTCGTCGAGGAAACGGATGAGTGCCATCATCCGAATGCCCGATGGCAGGATCGTCCTGTTCTGCAAGGGTGCGGATAGCATCATTTATTCTCGCCTCGCTCGTGGTCAACAGCAGCAACTGAGAAAGACAACTGCAGAGCACCTTGAGATATTTGCTAGGGAGGGTCTCCGGACCTTGTGTATCGCCGAGAGAGTGCTTAGCGAAGAAGAATATCAAGCATGGAGCAAGAGCCATGACTTGGCTGCCCAATCGCTAACAGATCGCGATATAAAACTAGAGGAAGTCTCAAGTGCTATTGAACAGGAACTGACGCTTCTCGGTGGTACTGCGATTGAGGATAGGCTGCAGGACGGTGTCCCCGACACTATTTCCCTCCTAGCCAATGCCGGAATCAAGCTTTGGGTCCTCACTGGAGATAAGGTCGAGACAGCTATCAACATTGGATTTTCGTGTAACCTTCTGAACAACGACATGGAGCTGATAGTTTTCAATATTGATAAGGACGACCCCGACTCTGCTGCATACGAACTCGACAAAAATTTGGCCAATTTTGACCTAACTGGATCTGACGAGGAGCTTTTTGCCGCCCAGAAAAATCACGAGCCACCCGCGCCCACACACGCTGTTGTGGTTGATGGAGACACCCTCAAACTCATGTTGGGCCCCGAACTGAAACAAAAGTTCCTCCTCTTGTGCAAGCAGTGCAAAGCTGTTTTGTGTTGCAGAGTTAGCCCTGCTCAGAAGGCTGCTGTCGTCCAAATGGTGAAGACAGGGTTGAATGTCATGGCTCTCGCTATTGGCGACGGCGCCAATGATGTTGCTATGATCCAAGAAGCCGATGTTGGCGTTGGTATTGCTGGTGAAGAAGGCCGACAGGCTGTCATGTCCTCCGATTATGCTATTGGGCAGTTCCGGTTCCTCCAACGTCTCGTTCTCGTACACGGCAGGTGGTCCTACCGGAGACTAGGAGAAACCATTGCCAATTTCTTCTACAAGGTATGTCGATCCATTCATTTACCTTTTTTTTCTTTTTTTCCTTAGTTATCTATATCTTACTAACTTGTGACCTAGAATCTGGTGTGGACACTTTCTCTCTTCTGGTATTCCATCTACAATAACTTTGATGTCTCCTACCTTGTTGATTATACCTACATCATCTTGGTCAACTTGGCGTTTACCTCTCTCCCTGTCATATTGATGGGCTTTTTGGACCAGGACGTAGATGACAAGGTTTCTCTCGCAGTGCCACAGCTGTATAAGACCGGTATTGAGCAAAAGGAATGGACCCAAAAGAAGTTCTGGTTAGTAATTACCCCTTGATCTTATTCAAGCCGCTTGGGCTAACCTTGTCATCAGGGTGTATATGCTGGATGGGTTGTACCAGTCGCTCATCTGCTTCTTCATGCCATCCTTGCTCTTCATCCCTGGCAATTCTGTCACATTCAACGGACTAGACATAGGTGATCGTAGCCGTATGGGGATCTTCGTCGCGGCCGCTGCTGTCGTTGCGAGCAACACCTACATCCTATTGAACACATACCGCTGGGATTGGTTGACTATTCTTATCAACGTGATCAGCACGCTGCTTTTCTGGTTCTGGACAGGCGTCTACTCCTCAGTCACTGCATCTGGCCAGTTCTACAAGACTGCGGAGCAGGTATTCGGCACCCTTAACTTCTGGGCCTTGACTCTTTTGACCGTAACCATATGTCTTGCTCCCCGCTTCACGATCAAGGCGCTGCAAAAGATCTATGCCCCGAGAGATGTGGACATTATTCGCGAACAGGTAATTATGGGAAAATTTAAATACTTGGACCAATACGATGCATATGTGCCTCCTACCACCAGTGGCCTATCACCGACATCCTCCGACCTGGACAAACCTATCGAAGTCGTCACTAAAAGAACCAAAGATATTCCCGAGGACGAACGTCCGATCTGCTACCCGCCCTCCGTCGCTCCCACTGCCACCACTCACAACCCCCGGAGCCAGAACGGCAGTGACGGAACGGGATACACAGCCAGCTTGGATTTCCAACACCGACCACAACAATCTCTCGACCGCGGGCGGCCGTCATATGATCGGAGTGGGCCGTCCTTAGACCGAATTCGAAGCTCAATGGACCCTGTTAGAAGAAGCTTTGAGGCTAGCAATGATTTCACGTCCGCGGCGATGCTTACGAGAATTGAGTCCTCACATGCGAAACCGTACAATCCCTATCCGATGAACGATCGGTGAAAACTGCGTCCATTTTTCTCCCTGACTGATCGACTACGACCCTTTCTTGTCATGCATGACATGGTGCAGACGTGTCCGATGCCATTTGATTATATACCCTACCTAGTCTCTTTTCGTCTTCACTTGGTTCCCACCTACAATGTCGCTGATGACTTTCCCGTACATACTTTTTGCTTCCTTTCTTGTGTCCAACCCATTGCTTTGAACTAATGTGCGTTCCAGCCGTACGCCCCCTTTTTTTTATTGTTGCTTTCCTATTAAAAAGATCTGCATGAGCGATAATTTTTCTCTTATATACATGCCCTTGTTTGTCTTCTACGTTTTTTTACCCCATCACTCGTAAGCACAGTACATTAGAGGCGTTTCATCGAGAGCTAGCCGCGGCGTACTCTCTTTTTTATATGTTTTGTTCTCTTTTGTGTTTTTATTACCACTCAGGCGCCTGGCATTCGCGTTATTATTTTTTTTTGCTTGAACTTGGAACTATTACTCTTGTCTGTTTCTCTGTATTGCACAAAATCTTATCAAGTCACATTTTATCTTGTTCCCTTCTCTTCGTTCCATCCTCATCTTCCTCTGCTTTCCTCGTCTTATTCTTGGCTGCGCATCTTGAATGAGAAAAAGCATAAATATACCTTCTTTTTTCCCCTTATTCATTCTTCTGTGACATACATATCGGCCTACTTCTTATTCTCTCTCTCTCTCTTTTCTTTTCTTTTTCTTTTTTTTCTTCTTTTTTTTTTTGCCTATTACCCCCAGATGGACGGGCATTTGGGGCCCGTCTTTTTTACTATTTATTACTGTTATTGTTTATTGTTCCTTACATATTTTTTGTTTTATTTTGTGTTTCGCTGTTCATGTATGTATGTATGAATCGAGGGATGTATATAGGGCAGAATGAAGTTGCTGGTTGCTAATTATTTTATGGTTTTGTCCGGGTTAGTTAGGAGTTAGGTGTTTGTAGAGGTGAATAGGCAAGTGGACAAGTAAGGCAGCGTTTCGCAAACTCCGCCCAGGAAGTAGAGAGAAGAGATCACACTGCTTTGATTTAATCTTCCAGTGATAATAAAGTAAATCACTTCGTTTGCCGCCGGCCAACATTCACGGCCGCGTGAAGTTAAAGATATTGGCTGTAGGTCGCCTAGTTAGCGCGGATTCTTAGCGCGGTTCCGACGCATCTTCATTGGCAGCTCGTTCTGCCGCGACAAGACGTGCCCGCGCGCTTCATTTTCAGATTCGCCAACACCCGTCCCCTCCCCATATTACTGCCGTACCCCGTCTGCCGCAAACGGAGGAACGAACGCAGAACTCGCACTAGCTATCGCGTGGCTCTCTTAATAAAGTGAATTACAACTGTTTCGTGTACTTGCAAGCATCACCGACCCACCCCAGCACAGCGCACGCCGCCCGCCCACGAAGCTACCTAGCCCCAAGTCAATATTCCCAGCAAGATAAAACGCGATGGATATCTCGTGAAGTGGGTTGGAAAGTGTTATGGGGGACTCTTTCCCGGCTATATATTGTTGTCCGCCCTTTGAATTTCTTTTGCCCGCGTCTTTGCTCTCGATCGTTTACTACGGACAGCGGGCTACGATCTTTTGAGCGCCTGCCCGCCGCCGCAACTGCGGGGAACAGCTTGGAATCATGGCGGAGTTGATGGATGATCTTGAGTGAGTGTTTTCTTTGCCGGCTGGGCATGACATTGCAATTTGCTTTGCATTCACTTGCTATGGCTTGAGCAAGACTTTGAATCTCCCCCGCACTCCTGCATTCTCTTAAATGTATGCCGCCTGTCAGATTTTGCTAATCATGGACACAACCTTTGCTTGTCCCTTACAAATGATAGAGAATTGAAAGCCCTCCCCGAACAACTGCACATCCTCTGCCCCCGCCAAAATGACCTTGACATGCAACCCTACAACGACATTGCCATCCAATCCACCAACCCGGCCCGCGCAGATGTGAAGCCCAACGTCCAAAACCTCGACCGAATAGCTGAGGCCACCACACGCAGAGAGAAATTTCTATCATGCATGCGTCTACTTGCATTTTCCGGCGAAGACGTCGAGATCCAGCAGCAATGGATCTGGAACCGGCTGGAGCGGAGTCTGGAAAACTGCGATCTGTGCATCAAGGAATACTACAGGGGCAAGGTGTGGCTGATGGATATGCTGGGCGAGGCTTACGAGGAGACGGAGGTCAAGAAGTTTGGGGAAATCATTGATGAACGGGATATCAGACGGATAGTCAGGAACCTTGACCGGGCCGCGGAGACGCTCAAGGCTCACCCGCCACAACAGCGGAATCTCTCCGTGCTGGATCGTGCGGCGATGTTGTCGATTTTCGAGGCTTTGAGTAATGAGGCTATGCTGGGCGAGGAGGAGATAATGCGTGCCCATTTCGACGAGCCGTTTCGGCTGGTGCAGAGTAATCGGACGTTGAAGATTCCTGATTATACGCCTGCGGCGACTAGGTTTCTATTCGAGACGAATCAGCAGAGGCTGCATTGGGCGGTAGCGTGTTGGGGGAAGATGCCTAGGCCGCCCACGACGCCGGAGTTTGACTGGGCTGTAAAGGAGCCGTTGCTTCGGGCGATACGTCACGCGTCAACCCCGCCAATTCAGCCGGAGCTTATCCAGAGGTTATGGGCGGGGGTGTATGTCATTGTCAAGCGGCTGGATAAGGAGCAGATCACTCATAACCTCAGAGCCTTGGAAATTGATCCGTGTCGGCTTTCGGTGGACCATCTAGCCGTGCCGACGCCGGGGTTGCGCTCCTTGTTGAACACTATACAGATTTTACTTGAGAAGGCAGCGGGCGACTTTTGGGATGCTATGCATACCATTTCACCGCAGGCTATTATCGAGCAAGTCTTTTATAACCCGCAGTACGATGCCTTTCTCCTCCAAACGTCCGAGAATGAATCTTACGACACGTCATCACCCCTGAGAGATGTTCTATCGTGGATAGAACCGTTCATGGCGTCACTTAAGGGGGCACATCAACCACAAGCATGCCGATTTTTCGTCTTCCAGCTCCTCAACCGACTTCAAGATCCCAAATTCCCCGCCATTGCCAGATACCACTGCTTCCGAATCGGGCTCAGTGTGTTGATATCGACGCTGCGAACATTTACGGACAATGAAGCTACACGAGGTTCGGTTGCTCGGGTAGTATTATCTGACACACTCGAAGTCATTAGCGATAACATTAACCACTTCCTCGAACCTCCATCATTCCCTGTCGAAGGGAGTAAAAATGTCATAGATGACTTGTGTAAGGGTGTCATTAGAAATACCTTGGCGCTGGAATGCCAATCTCTAAAGTCTGACTATGAAGCTATTCAACGGAAAAAGTCGCTAGGTCACGGAGTGAGTACGTACTCTCCTAAAATCTGGGATGCGGTAGTTCAGCATTTGCATGAGGATAATCTGGGCCTGTCGACGGCAGCTCTTATGGGGATCTTGCCCCTTGTCGGCCTGGAGAAGTTTTCGACTAAGGGTGACCACAGTAAGGAGAAGACGCATTTCAATGTCATCTATGGCCACCTCACGCATCTAGCTTGCCAAATTCTCGAACGACTAGCCGATTTCAAGGCTGAACATTTGGATGATTTGTTCAAGAGCCAGGATACCAGCAGTGCCTTGATATCGGCCCTTTTTTCTGCTGATCTGAATACGTACCAAGCGGCGGTGGATCTGATAAAGGCGATCAGCTTACAGTCCGGCCGGAAGGAAGCGATTTCCCACCTCTTACAGTCCTTTTGCGCAACTACAATGTACGGTTTCAGCTGGTCGTTTCGCCGAATATCCAACATGAAAACTTTTTCCCCTGCACCCCGCATGATAAAGACTGGAATGGATATTTTAGATGTGCTCTGCGATACTCAAACGGGTATTCTCAGGACCCGAAAATTGGCTGACAGGCGAGAATTCCTGACGCTCCAGCGGCTATGGGAGTACCAATGGCTAGCCCTCATCACGATATTCGAACATACGGAAACGTGGCATATGATGGGCATCGATAGGAATGTTATGCTCGAATTTTGTCGTGATGCTATTCAGTTTGCGGATCTTCTTTTCGACCAGTTTACAGTTTTCGCCAGCTCCATGGCCGATTTTGATCCTTCTCAGGCAAAATCGACAAAAGAGGGCTTGCTCAAGTCTCCAACCACTACGATGAATGTGATGGTCAAGTGGCTTCGTTTGAAGGACGATTATCTTGCGACCACTCTTGTAGGCCTTGTCTCGAAGCTTCTCCGCCGGCTGGGAGAGCTGGACGTAACATTGTCACCTGGAACTCTTGAGTTTATCGAGGGAGTTGCTCTAAAGGGCACAGTGAAAACGATCTTAACAGAGCGTGAGAAAGCCGAGCTGGTCAGAGCTCTGGAAGCATATTATAAGAAACCGCTCGTCACTGTTCAGCCTACACCGGCTCCGAAGAAGAAGCAAACTATGATCACATCCTTCGCAAAACCAATCGACTTAACGGGCGTCTCAAGCCCGTCGAGAATTTCCACAAGTGACGACGATGAGTTCGACGACGATATCCCCGATGATGTCCTCATGCAACTATCCAGCTCTGTCGAGCTTAACAAAGCGCGCATTGCAGCGCAGAAACGTCCGGAAAAGCCCGGTTTACCTTTAACAAAGCCAGCACCGCGTTTGGTCAAGCCGGTCCCGAATGTCTTGTCCTTCCGAGAGAAACGCGAACGGGAGAAGGAGGAAAAGAAGAAGCGGGATATGCTCGAGCTTGCCAAGTTGAAAAAGAAGATGCCATCTCAAACTTCCCACCAGGGTTCTGGTTTTAAGGGGCTGAATGTTAATATCAGTGATCATACGCCTGTTGAGAGTATGATGGTTTCCTCGGATTCAGATTCGGATTCGGATAGTGAGGATGAAACGGATGGGGATAACGTGGGACGAAAGACGGCTTCAAAACCGGATGCAGTCAAAGCCTATGAAGAGAGCAGGAAGAAGCAATTAAGCCAGCCTGGACCTGTGAAGAAAGTCAAGGTCGTGCGCTCGGCTAAGGATATGCGAGCAAGACTATCCCCTGATCTCTCGATGCTTCATAAGACCTTGCTCAGCTGGGACTTCTTCGCGAGTGGCGACCTGCCGCCGAATTCGGATCGGACGGATTATACCCTTGTTTCAAATACGTTTTCCGATGCGATGGATTACCAAAAGACCTTTGAGCCGTTATTGGTCTTGGAAGCTTGGCAGGGTTTCCAATCAGCCAAGGAGGAGGGTTCGTTTAAGCCATTCGAAATCAAAGTGTCGAACCGCATGTCTGTCGATGCGTTTATTGAAGTCACCACATTCATGCAGCCGGATGAAGCTAGGAATCTTGGTTTAGGAGAGTCGGATTTAGTCCTCCTATCCAAATCAAGTGATCCCGCCTCAGATTCCAGGGCGCCCCACTGTCTTGCAAGAATATTCCGGTCGAGTAAGAAGAAGGGGATTGTAGAGATTGCGTACCGGTTGAACCCTACGAGTCTACTGATCAGCTCTATCTTGCCTGGTGCTTCGTTGTTTGGTATCCGAGTTACCTCGTTGACACCGCTCGAGCGAGAGTATGGGGCATTGATGGCGCTACGGTACTACGATCTTAGCGACGAGGTTATCAAGGCGAAACCGTCACCGATACTTAATTATACGCCTGAATCGTTGAAGCCGATCGTAGGTACCTATAATGTTAATCCGGCTCAGGCGAAGGCTGTTAAGTCGGCGATGGATAATGATGCGTTTACGCTGATTCAGGGGTATGTGTGATATTTCCCGCTTTTTGAGTTTGATACTAACAATACTGTATAGGCCGCCCGGTTCGGGTAAAACAAAAACCATCGTCGCGCTGGTCGGTGCCATCTTAACCCCTATGTTCTCGGAACATAAAATCGCTCGACCAGGTGCATCTAACTTCAAGCCGGCCACCCGAGTCACGACGGCAAAGAAACTACTTGTCTGCGCACCCAGTAACGCTGCTGTTGATGAGTTGGTGATGAGATTTAAAGAGGGAATCACGACTCTGAATGGCCAGAAGCAGAACATCTCCGTCATCCGTCTTGGTAGAAGCGACGCGATCAATTCAAATGTGATTGACGTGACTTTGGACGAACTCGTGAATGCAAAGCTTAGCCAAACGGGTCGTAAAAATGGCGAGAAGGACCTTCAGACAATCTACTTGGAGCATAAGGAGACTTCGACCCAATTCAACCAGGTTCGAGAAAGACTAGACCAGCATCGTGCGCAGGGCCAACCTATTACACCGGAGCTGGAGCGGGAGTTTGATCTATTGAAACGCAAGAAAGCGCAGCTTAGTCAAGCTATTGATAACGCGAGAGATAGCAACCAGGCCGCTGCGAGAAATGCGGATCTGGCGAGAAAGAAGGTCCAGCAGGAGATCATTGACGGAGCGCATGTTATCTGTTCGACGTTGAGCGGAAGTGGGCACGATATGTTCCAGTCGTTGAGCATTGAGTTTGAGACTGTCGTTATTGATGAGGCGGCCCAGTCCATTGAGCTGAGCGCTCTCATCCCGCTTAAATACGGTTGCTCCAAATGTATCCTTGTCGGTGATCCTAAGCAGTTGCCGCCAACTGTGTTATCGAAGGAGGCGTCGCGGTTCCAGTATGAGCAGAGTTTGTTCGTTCGAATGCAAGCTAATCACCCGAACGACGTCCATCTACTCGATACTCAGTATCGAATGCATCCTGAAATCAGCCGGTTCCCTAGTGCCGCATTTTACGACAGTCGACTCCAAGATGGGCCCGATATGGCGAAGCTACGAGCTAGACCGTGGCACGGAAGTGAGCTGCTTGGACCATACCGGTTTTTCGATGTGCAGGGAATGCATTCGAGTGCTCCAAAGGGCCATTCGCTGGTCAACATGGCGGAAATCTATGTGGCGATGAAGTTATATGAGCGGTTGACGAGTGATTATAGAACGTACGACTTTACGACTAAGATTGGCATCATAACTCCGTACAAGGGGCAATTGAGGGAGATGAAGAACCAGTTTGCAAACAAATATGGTAATTCGATCTTCACGACGGTCGAATTTAATACTACCGACGCATTTCAGGGAAGAGAGTGTGAAGTTATCATCTTCTCCTGTGTGCGAGCGTCTAATCGTGGTATTGGTTTCTTGGCGGATATCCGCCGTATGAACGTTGGTCTGACCCGTGCTAAATCATCGCTTTGGGTCCTTGGAAATTCGCAGTCGCTTGTCCAAGGTGAATTCTGGAGAGGATTGATTACGGATGCCCATTCGAGACAATTATATACGGAGGGTGATGTCCTAAAACTCCTACAAACACCACAAATCAGTGTGGATACGGAACTTAACGACGTGGAAATGGTCGATGCGCCTATGAGCGCCAAAAGTTCAACGCCCTCAAGAACTGGTTCCATGACACCTGGAGGAAATGGTAGCAGCCGTCCATCATCTGCGCTCTCGATAGGCCGGCTATCAAGCATCCCCGACACCCACCCTCCCTCTTCTCGAGACACACCTAACCACAGCCCGAGGGTTGCGCCCACTGTCCCCGACGGCCCCTCAGGCGGCCGATATGGCCTGGACGAACGCGCCATGTGCGGTCTATGCGGTAGCTACGAACACATGACTCCTAACTGTGACAATATTGACGCTAAAAAGGCAGCCCGTGGCACCTGCTACCGTTGCGGCGACGCCTCGCATACTAAACGAGACTGTACTGCTGAGCGCTGCATGCAGTGTGGGGCCTTTGGCCATTCAGCTCGCACGTGCAAGGCTACTGTTCCCCTTGCCAAACGGGACAGAGACAGGATCATCCGTGAGGAAAAGCACCATTCCGATTTTCAAAAGGCAAATTTGGAACGACAGCGTAAGAGGCAGCTTGGTGACCATGATCCTAAGGTTCCTACTATCATGGTACCGTCGTCGAACTCGATGCCGATGGCGACGTCGAAAGCTACTGCGCCGCCGACTGTGTTGTCCACACCAAAGGGCCGGGAGGTACCAAATACTAACAAGGGCCAAGGGAGTTCAGGGAAGCGGAAACGCACGGAGCCAGATCGACCTAATGCGACTATGCCCCAGGTGAAGAAATTTCGCAAACCCGATGCAGCGTTCAATGCCCAGTTTGGGCCACCGCCCACTGCGCCGAAGGGGCCGAGGGGGAGGAAGTTGGATCCGCAGTCTGTTGCACCACCTAGTAGTGTATGTATCACCTCAAGTACCAATTGGATTCCGCTGGAATATACGTTTACTTACTCGAATTGGTTAATTAGGATCTTGTCATCCCATCGAAACCCACCGGCCCGGGCTATCAGCCCATCAACCCAATGGCCCATGCGATTCCCGGCGTGGGCTCCATTGCACCTCCGTCTCGTGGTCCCCGAGGTGCTCCCCGTGGTGAGCTAGAGTCCGAGGAAGAGTATGAGCCGAGGGGCCCAGAGTTTCCGAATATCCCGGGTGTCGGATCTGCTGCCCCTCCGGACCGCAGCCGTGATCCGCGGGTTGGACAGAATTACCAGTCAAGAGATCCCAGGGTCCCTGCTATTTCCGGTCCGGGCTCGTTTCCTGCTCCCGATCGAGGTTCAATTCCAAATCACGGGAATTATCCCCAGAGAGACACTAGGGATCCTAGGGCCAATCCAATCTCGCGTCCCGACTCTGCCGGTAATCGTACCCCTGGTTCTGATCCGCGATATCGCGCTGGCCAGGGGAATCGGGGTGGAAATGTAAGATATATCTCCCCGCCCGTCCTGGATCTCACTTCCATTCAACTAACATATGAGTCAAAAGCCAACTCAAGGTCCTCCCCAACACTCCCGCCCGCCACATTCCAATCAAAACTCCAATCCCAACGCCCCTCCTGGCCCCCGAGCTGACGGACGAGGCCCTCCTCAACCCATGCGCCGGAAGAAGCCTGCTAGCGTGTTCATCCAGCCGAAGAGGAGATAGAAGTATCTTATTCATCAGTTGCTTTAAAATGTGGTCTTTTCCGTTGTGTATGATATCTCTTGAATGTTTAGACAGTACCCCTCCTTACACCCGCCCCTTTTTTTTTTTTTTTTGATATATTCCATGATGCGTTATGGCTATTCAGCGCATGTTGCATTGGTTTTCTCTTTTGTCTTACATCTGGAGTTTGTTTGTTTGGTTGCTGATTAGCATTCGTGCTTGCATGTTGCATTGTTTGGGCTTGGGCGTGGGTGGCATCATATGCTTCTTTTTCTCATTTCATGAAACGTCATCTGGATTTATTGCATTACGACTCTCTTCATTCTTCCCACCTTTTTTTTGCATCGAAGGGATGATGGATAGGTGGGTGCAGGACATATACCCAAAAACAAAAAAAAATACATCGCATCCGTTGTGCAAGGCGTTTTGTTTCCGGTCTGGTTATGGATGGACATGTTACGATACCATCATGTTGCATGTGTTCTAACTAACTCGGTCTATTATGTTTGCTCGTTGGTTAGATTTGACGATGGGGCGGGTGTTGTTTTTATCGTTGTTTCTTTCCTATCTAGGCCCAATGGGATCTCTCTATCTACATATATGCAAATGCCATGCTACACCCATCATAACTCTTTTGCGCGCTGCATTTAAGTTACATATACATAGTTATATAGCTAGCCAGTAAACCAGCCAGCAAACGCACTTCTTGCCCCCTTCATACATACAAAGTGGTCGGGATTTTTAGATTCCTTTTCATTCCCCTGATTCCCCCCCCCCCCCCCCCCAAAAAAAAAACCCACGCGGTTCCCAATTCCATCATTTTGCCTATCCGGCGTAGGTCCAATGGGATGCCCTAAATAGATAGATAGATAGACAAGATACATTGTCCTCTACACGCATGTACGTACGCACGTGCGTTACCCCTGTCTACACGCATATCTCGTCGTATCGGATGTTGCAAGATCAAGTATCCAATTCACACCGTCCCCCACCTAGTGTGGTGTGAATTGGTTCATGAAATGGGCTGGATGGTTGAGTTGAGATTATGCCTGTGTAGTTAGTCAAATTTTAAAGCTGGCAAGGTATGGTTGGGACTGACTTTGGCGGTCTGGTCTGGGCCTCGGTGTGTTGCTACGGATTGAAAGGGGGTTAAGGCAGCGATGTATGTACGATATAGTGGGGGGACATGCGAACTTGAGCACATGGCTGGTGGTTGTGCGATAGATATCAGATGTGTAGACTGGTTAGTTATTTTTCAGGGGCTGGGCTGGGTGACATTTCGCCCTATGTCTTAGAAATATTTTCGACCTTCGGCCAGCAGGTACACTGTCGCGGACAACCGCATGGCGCCTTCGTTATACGGGGTATGTGCGGTTTAAATCTTAATGACGTTGTTATCTATCGATCAGTCAATGCTGTTTATACAACTATCGACAGCCGACAGCGGCTCCCCGCCGAACCTACGACGTAAACGAAACGTCTCACAACTCCTAAGTGTCACTATCCCATACACAATCCCCCCCCTCGTCTCAATCTCGCCGGGGGAGCGGGGCGGACAAGCGAAAGTTTGTAGTCAGTGACATATCTCATTCTTAACTACTTACTCAAAAACAACCCGTGCATTTGACAATCCGCGATGCGGTGTAAGCACAGTACAGTCGTGCTTATCGTTCTCACACCAGAGGGGGAGAAGGAGATAGATGGTTGGGAATTCAAGAGGGTGGAGAAGGATGGGCGGGGAAATGGATTGAATCCGAATCGAAGAGGCGGGCGGAGATGGTGGTCCGAGGGCGGGGCGGTCGTTTTGTTACGGCCTAGTCAGACCTGAATTTCAGGGGTGTTCGCAGAAATCGGACGGGCAGATTTGGTACTTGGGACGCCGATGATAGGGTCTCGGATATCGGACGGGTATTGTGGCGATGGTGGTGGCCGGGGCGTTGTGGAGGTGAAGGAGAAGGGCAATTGGATTTTCAAATTCGGCCATCTGTATGGTCGTTACTTGTGGTGGAAAAATTCGGTGGTTGATTTCATAACTATTTGTGGAGAACGGGGAGCAATCTCATATTCACGGAGTATCGTTGGTGAAGTTGCTAAGCGAATTGGATAAGTAGGGAGGGAGGGAGGCTGGAGACGCAGCAGTCATTGCATATATGCAGGTGCGGTGCAGGTGTCGGAGTTATGTCTAAGATATCAAAACGTTTGGCCGAACTTGGGGCTTCAACCGCTTTTGATCGAAGCATCTCGTGCTTTCATGAATACTGCGCATTAGTTTTGTTAAGTGATGAATTATTTAAACTCGATCGATAGAAATAATAAAATCGTTTCGCGCGAATGCGATATTGGACGGGAAGGGAAGGATATTTTAGCGTCCATCATTAGCAATCGTTTGATCGATCGGATGATGCGAACTTTGCGAAGGCTGAATGGAATAGAAGCTAGGATCTCGGAACCAATGTTAGGTCTGAGCTAGCCAGCTATTCGTTTGGCTTGACGTGATCATTGCTTGCTTCTTGAATGAATATTATTAGTAGTTGATCGGACAGTCTCCATATTCGACTGGGGTATTGGCGAATTTCAACCGCTCGCTCGTGCTTTATTGCGCACTGACTTCTTGATAGTTAGTGGCCTATCAAGGGTGAACAATGCGGGTTCCCTTTGGGCCTTTGCCAAATCGTCGATATCGTAGTTAACAAAGACGTGCAGGGAGAAAAGCCCTGTGGAGCTCTTTGGCTTATTATCTCGAACTAATTTGCTGATTGATCAATTGGCCTCTTCTTCTGGAATTCTCAATTGGAAGAACGTTTGTTCATCTTATCGCTTTTTTGTTTGTTTGTTTGATGATGTTTCTGGAGGCAAAAGAAAGGCGGAAGAATAGTTCATTACTAGGTTTGCGTATAGTTGTCATATCCTTGGTTGTCGGAGGACGGCATTTTGGAATTGGTTACACCAATGATTTATTCAAAAAATAATAAGAAGAACAAGATTCCCCGAAAAGAAGCCAGTTCATCCCAGTGGTCACTCACTGCCTAGACCGGCCGTTGACAATATGCATCTCTGTATGGATCTGGGGGCTTTGGAGAGTGCGTCTAATACCACACCGTAAGTACACACCGTCAACTGCTTCGGTCTGATTTGAAAGCCAGACATTGGAACCACACAGTGTGCGTGTACAAGGTGTGTCTAGACAAGCTGGAATACAACTAGCTGGAATGGTGCACAATGCACGCTGCGAGATGAACTCACAGAACCACAGGCAAGGATATCAAGCTAGCAAGCCAGATGTTCAATTGCCTTATTATTCTTCTGCCTGTCTAGGTTTTGATGGTCAAGCATTCTTTCGTCCGCTGGTCAAGTCAAGTGCATCGGGGGATGTAGGTTCCCTGCTGCTGCAGGGTGTCAGAGTATTATTATTGGATGATTTGGTTCAACTCTGAAGGCTGTGCCTTTGGCTGCTTCTGGAGGTCCGAAAATGAACTGCGCAGACATGGTTTGATATCTGATCGCCATTGGATTCTCATTCCTGCTTATTTATTGGCTTTAGTATGGCCATTCATGGCACGAGAATTATTATTTCCAGCTTGGTTTGTCTTCCTTTGCCAATTACTTGATAAAAATGCGGCGGGGTTCCCTGGTTTTTTTCGGATTGGCTCAATAGGGCGTCATTTTTTCTTTTTCTCCTTCCTTGTTGCAACTCGACTTGCAATGGTCAGGGTTGATGCAGCAAACTGGTTGACGACACCAAGCCGCACAAATACCAAGGGTCGCTGAGGATCTTGGAAAATGGAATAACACTATTCGCTTCGGCTGCGCTTGAATGACTTTTTCTCATCCGGGATTTCTCGAAGCAGATCGCCGCTAAATGGGATTTTTGTTTGGGTTGTGTCCGGCAAATCGGGTCATGGCTGACAGCAGCGCCAATCATTGCTCGTAGACGCCAGATATTGCAACGGCTCCCTGAATTTCTCCGCAATAACCCTGAACAAAATCACATTGGCGCGGGCGCAATGGGCTTGGGGGGCCTATGAGGCGGAAGATCGGCAGTGGAGGCCAGATCTGGCTTCTCAAGACCTTCGACTTTGGCCAACCTTTGACATGCAAGAGGGCCGGGTTGTTAACGGTCGGAAGGATTTCTTTTTCCTTCGTTCCCCTTGATGTGGATGATTCTTGGTTTAAGAGCGGTATGTCTCCATGGGGGTCCAAAGCGCCACTAGAGGATTGCCAGCCAGGTTGAGATCGGCCATATCGATTTGCAGGATATTGCGTAGTTGCTATTCAGCCACTTGAGGGGAAATCGGGTATATTGAAGCATATATTTCCTTGCAACCCACCCCAATAGAAGATATTGCGTAGAGAATTCTCCATTACTATCCAATTTTTTCAACACCCTTCGCACACATGCCAGCTATTATCATCATCACTCTCCTCTTCTCCCGCCTTTGTGGCTGCATTTGGACCTACGAGATTGATATCGAAGGTCGACTTCCCCACTGCTTGTAGGCCTTGAAATATCAGCACGGCATTCTCAACAGTTTCGGGACGAGAAAAGATTCCCCAACCTCTCAGTACACCGATATTTCAGCAGATTTGTGTCCCGGTTGCCTGCGGTATGTTTTCTTCCTCGGCTTCTCCCCCTGTCCTTCTAGAGTTCGCCGGAATAGGGATGCCCCCATGCAGCGTCCCGGACATGCAGGCGGATTGCAAAGCATGAGACCAATGATGTCAAGACAATTTTGTTGTTCTCCCATTGTGCGGTGCCAGCAGTCGAGAGGAAGCATGAATGAAACCTGAAGCATGGGGTGACGTTGGGTTAAAGGCGCTTACTGATCCGGTAATTAGGGCAAGCCCCGTCCAACGTCCCGCCTTGAGCCGCATCTGCTCTCCGCCCAACCTCGCATTTGATGCAGCGGCTAGATAATGGTGTGGCGAGATCGGGTGCACCAGGTCCCATAGTCCCTACGGGGCGGTCAAGACACGAGATAGTGGCGGTGGGCCGCGCGGTACAGATGGCATCTTATGATAACCCCCTTGCCAGCCGGCGGGGATCTGTTCGCTGGGGACATGAAGACGCTGGCAGGAATGTCGAACGCCCAACAACGGCGACAAGCACCCAGGCCAATTGCGGAAACCCTTTGGATTTAATCAAGTTACTTGATGGACAACATGAGCCAATGCACCCTTCTGCACCCTACAAGCTCGTGGTGAGGCTGCTGAAGTCGGGCCGGAAGCGGCTGCGACAGTTGGAGCACGGCAAGCCGAAAGTTTGGAAAAAAGATACGGCCACGAGAGATGGTACTCGCCGCATAGAGAATTCCAAGTCTAGCATATGGGGTTTGAGATCAACCACGAAGGACAAAGCGAAAAGGAGAGAAAGCGAGAATGTCTCTTCCACGGCATCGGAGGAGGAGAAACTACGCAAATCGATACGGCGCAAATGGGTGGTGGTTGGCACAGGAAGCAAAAACTCCCGGTTAATAGAGTACGAGGATCGCGATTTCCTATACCCAGGAATTGGAACACTGCCGCCGGCTTCAGTTGAAGGCGACCAGGAGAGAGACGATTACGAGAAAAGTTTGGTGTTGAGGCCGCAATCTCAACAGCGTGTATCGGGAGAAAGCTTTTGGCAGCGACGGTTGGATGCAGACGCCAATCACAATCAAACAACCGAGAGCTTCGGGGATAATAATCTCGGCACATCTGACGGGCCCACTGCGAATGCTGGAACCGAGACCATGGGGCTGAAGCCAGCTGGGGAATCCCCTGGAGCTAACTCCCCTGGCGCGTTATCCACCCCTTCCAACGGCTGCCAAAATACCCTGACCATTGACCGTTACAAGGCGAGCTACCATGAAAAAAACACAGAATCGAAGCTACTTTTGCAGCATCCGGATGTCCACGTCCAGACCCTGCGCCTGGAGCAAATTGTTGCCGCGAGTTCTATCCCATCCGCCCTAGTTTCTCACCAGCCCCAGGTTTGCGATAATCCTTCACAAGCTAAAAATCCAACTCCACCACTTCCAGAAATTTCCAACACAACAACAGCAACACAGCCGAACTCAAAGTCGAGGAAATTGCTTCGCCCCTTGTCTTCTGGCTCTGCCCACATCGATCTTCAGTGTCTACCTCCAAGGATCTCCAGCAAGGGAGCTTGCCGGAGCTCTTCACTATTCGCTGCTCTCACGTACAACCGCCGCCGGAGTTCTACCTCGAAAAGTCGTGGCCACCCACTTGTACTGAACAGACGCTCCGCCGAGGTACAAAGTCTGAACTCCGTTCTTCCTCGTCCTGTTCGCGCCTCGACTGCTTCAGGGCCGGCGGGATCATCAATAATGTCATTCCCAGGAGAGATGCAGCCTCCACATGCCATGACTACGTCGGCGCGAGTTGAACCTAACATGAGGGAAAGCTATGCAAGTCAAGTATCGTCGAATTCTCCATCGTCTCGAGTTTCGTCCCCTCGCTCGACAACCGCTCGGGCAGCTTCCCTCCCACCCGCACGTCCGAACCCTACGCCTTTCTCGAAATACGGATCGAGCCCAACCGGATCAACGAAGTTACAGGACAGTTTTATTCTCACCCCCCCTGGAGAACAACTGTCAGGGAATCACAGCACTAGACGGCCCTTGAGCTCAAGACCATCCTTGGAAGGGAAAAAACTACGATGTCTGGGGATGTCAGACCCATCCAAAATATCCACCCAATCGCTGGACAAGATGTCCAGAGCAGAGAGAGTTTTTGCTTTGCGGATGCGAGATATGTGTGCTGCACGAGTAGGCCTGAAGAAGGATTCATCCCAAACTGCCGCTGCAGAAGGCAGCACACCGGAGGAAGTTAGGCAGGGATGGGAGGAACAGACGAGTTCAAAAGATGCTACCCAAGATAAACAGCAGGCTAGGACTGCAGATGAGTCAACAATTTCTCATAAGAGCCAACGCAACGATTCTCCAGGAGCTCCCCCGAATATTCCGCTACCCGCCGACCCGCCTATAATGGCGTCTCCGCTTAACAAAAAAATTCTGGGGAACCAGAACATAACCAACTCGCCCCTAGGTGCGTCAATAGACGTAGGTGCTGCAATCAAGGCTGAAACGCCTGTATCTATAGCTTCTAGCGATGGAAGCACACACAGGAGCAACAGCAGTAGAAGCTGGTCAAGTAGAAGCGCGCGCTCAGTCACTGATACACCCCACAATCGCCTTTCATCCCCTGCAGGCCATAGAAACTCTAATCTTCGACCTGATAGTCTGAAGGAGGGATCGATGATATCTGGCGGACCTCGCCCTCGTACACCTCTACCACCCCCTTTATCAGACGAAGAAGATTCTGGCGTCCCAGAAAATTGTGGCAATTGCGTTTCCTGCTCTCAAATGCAGGACAATCCAAAGCCACCTGATAGTAGTCGCAAAAATACGTTTTTCTCCAAGGACAATCGCTCCAACCCCTGGCTTCACAACTTCTCGAGACCACAATCGCCCCATCGCGAATCCCTCAACAATGACCCCATTGCTCCGCCTCTCACTCCTCTCCATAATACGCCCCAAAATCCCAGCAACAGGAACAGCAACAATACTAGCCTCCCACCCTCCTCTCCCCAATCATCTATCCGCCCTCGCTCCCAAGACCCATCTTCACACCCCCAATGCGAAGCCCGCATCGCCTTCCTCGAACGACAGAACAAAATGCTTCAGGCAGCCCTGATCGCCGCGCTAGACGTGGGCGTGACGTTCGACGCCGATCTAGTACACAGCGGAACAGCAACACCACCAACCAGTATTACCACGGCGGGAAGCGAACACAACTTCATGGACACAAAGCGTCAATCATACGCCAGCACGACGACGAGTAGAACGACGACGAGTACCAACCGGAGAAGCATTGATGGTCGACGATCATATATCAAGGATAAGAGTGTGGAGCCGGCCGTGAGCATGGTTAGATCGCGAAGTGTTCGTGATTCGAGAATCAGACAGTACCGCGGGGATAGTTATTACGGTGGTGATAAGAAGTTGGCTTCCGATGGCGATAGTTTGAGAAGATGAGAAGATTCTTGTTTATTTACGGGAATACCCAAGCAAATTTATCGGAGGCATGGATTGGATAGATCTTTGTTATGGTGTTGGAGAGTGATTCCACCTTTATTCTTTTCCCCTCTTTCCCATATTCCCATATTTTATTCCTTTGATCAAGGCATTTTTAGCGAATACCAATATACCGAATTGTTTTGTCGTTTTCATCACATTTATGTTCCCTTGAGTGACCATATAAATCCCGTTGCTTGCGAAAAATGTAACGCAAAATGCAGAATTCGAAATATAAAAATGTCTTCATAACTATTGCAACTATGTACCGGACATCCCATCTAGTCCTGGGGGGCCAGCCTGGTTTATATCAAGAAGCTGTCTTCTTACAATCGATTATATACCCGTCATCCATTATTTGCTACGTCCCCCACAAGGCTTCCAAGAATTTAGATGTGAAGAGAGATTTAGGAAAATAAGCTTCTTGGATTTTCTAATTATTTAGTGAGCTTCTATGCCAGTATGTTACAGTATCACCTCGGGGTAAACTGTATGTGTGAGCAAGTTGGTTTTCATGATATTTCGGGATAGACCATCCCACTCAGGATGCTTCGTCTATGGATTCTTGATCCATGTTGGCTTTCGAGAATCAAGTTCGATAGCTATACCAGTTAATGATTTCACCAGCACAGTAGTTATAATCATCGGAGCGAATTAATCGCGGGCAAAGATCCAGACGCAATCATCCAAATCATGAAGACCCTTTGTATCCCTAGTTATATGTAATTCAGCACCAAGAAACACTCCACGTCGTCTCCCCCTTTCTAAACGGCACAACATCAATCCCCACCCCCTCCAACAACCCAACAATTTTCTCCCCACCCTTCCGCACCGTAATAAACTCCCCCCTCTCATCCCCAACCCCATAAAACTCCCTTCCAAACCTGCTCAAGAACCCCTCCAGAATCTCACCCGTGATATCCTCCTCCCTCAACACCCCGCTCTGCACCCCCTTCTCAAACGCATCAAGCACATACTGCGTCGCATACGGCTGCGTAAACACGCCCGCGGCAACCTTATCACCCCCCCTCTTCGCCACAGCCGGATGCGGCGCACTATCCGAGCCGAAGAAGAACTTCCTATCCCCCGACGTCGCAGCACGCAGCAGGGCATCGCGGTCCGCCACGAGTTTGGCAACGGGCTTGCAGAAGCAGAAGGGGTCGCCGAGCGCGTTATCGATGATCAGCGAGAGGTGATGGGCCGTTATCGTCCCGACGACGGTGGGGCCGCACTTCTTCACCGTCTCGATGGCCGCGGCGGTGCTGAGGTGCTCTACGATGATGCGCAGGTTTGGGAAGCGCCTGTGTAGCTCGAGCAGGGTGGGGAGGAACCGTTCCTCGGCGGACATCACGGTGATGTCGCCTGTGGATGGGCATTCGCCGTGTAGGTTCAGGATTATGCCTTGCTTCTCCATCTCGGCGAAGACGGGGTAGAATTGTGCGTAGTCGATCACGCCGGAGTCGGAGTTTGTGGTTACGCCGGCTGGGTAGGATTTTACGCCGGTGATGCCGGCCTTTTTGGCTTCGATTATTATCTCCGGCGTGATGGAGGGGTGTAGGTAGAGGGACATTAGGTAGGTGACGTTGGGCTCGATGGCCTGGAGCCGTTTTCGGTAGTCGAGGGCATGTTCGACTGTGGTGATGGGGGGGACCAGGTTGGGCTGTTTCGTTTGGTTACTTTTGCTTGTCGTGGAGGGGAGTTTTCAATCGCTTACCATGACATAGACGGTGTTGACGCCTCCCTTTCGGATGGTGGGGACCACAAGGTCCATCATTGGGCCTTCCCGCAGGTGGACTATTTATTTAATCATGCCGTGTGTGAGTTGCCGACTTCTTTGGTGGTGTGGATGGCGGGGCAGAAGATGGAGAGCAATTTATGTGACATACCATGGAAATCTGCGGGTGCGGGGAGTTTAATCCCGTCGAACTTGGAGAGCGGCATGATTTATAGATTATATATAGCAATTGAGGTCAGAGACAAAGTGGATAGCGGCCAAAGGGACAGGAGAGTGACGTTGGGGATTTGTTCTGCATAAAAAAGTTGACAAGGTTTAATAAGCGCCGATAAACTTCCGCGGCTCGCGCGTCTAGATCTGAGATCCGATATCATATTGTCCAGGAAAGAGGTTATCTGCTGGATGTTGAAGGTGGAGTGTACATATGTTGATTTAAAAACTCGATTTCAGAATATTGATATTTTCTTTCCCCCACAGCCATAATTACTACTAGACTTGCTGCATTAAGCTCCCTAAAGAATGGATCTAAACCACGACCTCTAAGAAAATGGCCTGAAATTAAAAGGAGCAAATAAAAATAAAGGCCCGGTTGTCACTGTACAGTCAAAACACAGTATACTTATATCACATACTAACTCAATTTCAATCGAAATAGGTAGCGTAATCACTCTCGCCCTCAATAACCTCAACAAAGTGCTCTGCAATGATCCTGCTGGTCTGCTCGGATGGATGCAAAGCATCGTACCACATGAATGAGTCCGGACTGGAGGATGGTACGCAGTTGTTCCCTTCGAGGTCGCACTGGTTGTTCCAGCCCTCAACATTGGCCGGTTCGGTTCCGTTCAAGTATTCATTGGGGTTGGAGTAGATGTCGGAAAGCTACATGGGCAGAAGGCGGTTAGGGATAAAATTCCAATTTTTTCACGGATGCACGCGGGGATACATACCAACTTGCTGGTATCAAAAATTGCAACATTGACTCCCTGATAGCGATCTTTCATTGCAAGCTGGACCTTGAGCGCGAGAATCTCATTCACAGTAACCACGGTCTGTTGCATCCGGTAAGAGATCTCGGTAATATTTTCAGGCTTGTTTGGCCAAAATTGAGTAGCATTCACTCCTCCGCGCTCCGGGATCGAATACTGCGGGAGCAAATGCAGCGGTGCCACATTCATAAGGACAAAATACCTTGCCCCATTCTCAAACAGGCTATCGAACCCCTGGAGTATGCATTCGATATAGTCCAGCACCGACTTCCCCTCAATCTGCGAGTCGGTCATGAAGGCATCATTGCCCAAATCATTCGTGCCAATCCACATTGAATAGACGGTGTGCTGGGGAGGGAGGCAGAGCGCTGGCTCTCCGGAATCTGGATCCTCATACTCGGAATCGGCAATGAAGGCCGGGATCTCGTATTGTTCGACGGCGGGGAAGGGAGCGTCAATTGCCTCAAAATATCGGGGAGTGACGTCGTTGGAGCATACGGCGCCGCTGACGGCATAGTTGTACAGCTCCGAGTCGGTATACTGACTCACGTAACGCGCCCAAGATTGGCCACCACTTGCAGTAGAGTTGGACTATGTAATGCAGATGTTTCGTAAGCCGTTGTTTGACAAAAGCCGTCGTTAAAAGAAAATAAGAAAACGGGAAAAAGCTGTTCTGGCAACAACGGAAATATCGATATCTTTCTTAAAGGCCACTTCAACGACCAATCGAAAAGGGGTTGTCATTCCCTATCACCCCCCCCCCCCCCCCCCCCCCCCCCAAAAA